>PNEQ01122135.1:0-16700 GCA_003012365.1 Medauroidea extradentata
TAATTATTTAGTGCCGTCAAACTAATTTTGTATAGGCCTACACGTTTTGTTTTCGTGCTTTTTTGGCGCAGTTATAAAGTGGAATTACAAAGTGTACTTCATAAATATGCTGTAACATGGCAGCAAAAGCTTAGGTAAAACGAGTGTTGTCATTATATATCAATTTGTAGTGCTCGAAACTCGTAATTCCCACAAAAAAAGTGCACATTTCTGAAAAATTAACTTTTATACAAAAAACAAACAAAATCGTATTATTTCGCGATTAATAGTAAAATTCGCGTTATTTTTCGCGTTATCGCGATCGCGAAATTTTCAGGTCTCTACATATTAGTAACTATGATTAGTATCCGATCGCGAAATTTTCAGGTCTCTACATATTAGTAACTATGATTAGTATCCATCACTGCAGTAACCACAGTAGTGAGATGATATACATGTAATGGAATGATGTAGTAAACCATGATGCTGTTGACATTTTCTTAGTTAACTATAATATGAGTAGGTAATATTTGGTAAACCTACAAAATTATTTTAGTATATTTATGTCAACTAACGTTTAATACATAGATAGATAGATAGATAGAAAGATAGATAGATAGGGAGGCGTGCATGCACATACACACATACATATGCACATACACGCTTAAGAGTTGTGGACCTGGGGTCCGATTAAATATCGCTTTTACTGAATGTAGTTCACTGATTCTTGAGATGACCTGTGCTGCATAGTAGTGTTGTAATGCAATGGTGGGGAAAACTGGAGTACCCAGAGAAAACCAGCCAGCCCATGACAACATCTACCACATTTGCCACACATGAAGAATCTATGAACACCACCACCAGGGACCAAACCCAAATTGCCTTGGTAAGAGAAGAGTGGTCTGGCCACAACATAGCCGTAGTCCCAGATAATGACAAATGACTAATAAGGGGTACCAGGTTGAATGTTTGCCTCTCAGAATGTGATACCCTGCCTCCATGTTACCTCCCTACCCATTATTATTATTAACAACCTCCATCACCACCACCACTGCCCCAACCACTGCTACAGCTACCACCACCACCATCGCTCCCAGCACCATCCCCACCCCATTATTATTATTATTATTATTAATGAACAAAGTTAACTTCAAGTTACTGCACTTGTTTTTATAACAAAAATGGTTTTGTTAAACATACACATGTATGAATACAGAGTAATGGAACAACTTTTGCCGGGAATACATTTGTAATTGCTTCCGTATAGGAAAAGGAACACAAACATGCTACGGATATCTTTAGAGAAAGAAATAAAAAAATTTATCAACCCCCTTCCTTCCCTCAAAAGAAAAAGTTTTGATTTTACAGTAATGTGATGAAAATAATATAAAAATCTGTCCGACTGTATCCTTTTGTGCACCTTTTTTTAATGGTTGTTGATAATATAATGACATGTGAATAACAGCAAAAATGTTGAAACTGACTCAAAACTAGAATCTGCAAAAAGGTTGAAGAGTAAAAACACTGTGGTACAAAAAGCCATTGTGCATATTTCGTGTTCTAAACTACTCAATAAAAACACATATGAGATAGTATGGGCATGTACACAGAATGAGAAATAAGATGAGAAGGAAAATGCTGAAAGTGAGGCACAGTGGAAAAAGACTTAACGGAAGACTGACGAGACATTGGAGGAACAGGTGAAGGAGGGAGTGAAAATAAGAGGAGAGATTGGAGGAACAGGTGAAGGAGGGAGTGAAAAGAAGAGGAGCTAATTGGGAGAGAGTAAAAGAGGAAGAGTGTGGGAGAACAGCTGATGATGGAGGCATTTAAACACTGTGATCAGGCAGCAGGCTGGAAACAGCACTGGTTGATGAGTACCGAATTACCAAAACAAAATTTGTTCAGAAAATTACTAAAATCAATTAGTACCCACTTGTGTGCACGCACTATTCGCTTGTAGAGAGCTTCGCCAATTTGGTTGCGGACGGTATGGCTTTGCATTCCCAGTGTGATGAAGAACTGGTTTTCAATGTACACATAGTGCTTAGCATTGTTGATTGTGTTTATGTATGCCTCATGTATGCTCTCTTCCCATACATCAGGATCTAGGAACCCTGCACTCCATGATGAGACACTACGCAGCACCTAAAGAAATAAACATTAATCAGTAGTTATGGTACAAGGCACACATTTATGATTTAAACAGAAGCAATAAAACCAACTACTCTGTGTACCAGATTAACTTAAAAAAATTATTTAACATAAAATTAATAACATTAATATAAAAGTTCAATGCACTGACACATTCCCTACAAAAATTAACAATACCAAAAACACTTTTCATGGTTTTCATATCCATTTCTAAAATATTTAAACTACTGCAGAAAATGGTTTACTTTTTTTAAGACACAAATATCAGTAATTGTTTTATGAGAAAATAAAAATTTCCCATAATTAAGAATATTCTAGCTAGATAGACAAGCTTCTACATTTTTCAGTACAACAGGTATCTTCTATGAAAATGGAAAGCTGTTTAAATTATTCGGACTTCTTCTGATATTCATTTTAAAAAATTATACTTAGAAGTAAGCTATTATTTTTTTTAGTCAAGTGTCTATTTAAATAATTTGTATCAGCTTCTATACTTACATGCTCACAGTGAAGTGTTGATTTGAAGCACAAACATTCTATTATATATCAGGGTGTCTACCAGATTGTAAAAGTAAAATTTAGTGACTTTTTCTTGAAAAACTGTTCAAACAGAATTATTTAATAATTTTTTTAACAAGTGCAACACGGCCAACAATTTTCATTATGTTTCCTCCAACTGCTGATAGCACAGAGCATGTCCAGTTTTAAAATCTGTAATCAATATATACCTAAATTTAAGTTGTCTTTATGAAGATGACTATGAAAACTAATATACAAACTAATTATTTATTTTACTTTCAAAGTGCACAAGAAATACTAGTAGTGTAAACATGCACGTGTTTGACAAATGATTCGACAAGAATCAAACAACCGAAAATAATTTTCGTGACTTATACCAAAATATACTTCAAATTAGTGACTATTGTGGGACTTTCGTGACCTTTTCCACAATTCGTGACTTTTTCGGGACTTTCGGGACTTTCGTGACTTTAGTGACCTAGTAGACATCCTGTATATCCTCCTCTTTATGTTATGAGAAGAAATTTGACAGCTGATTTGACAAACATTCTTTGTATTCAAACAGTACAAGCACATAATGGCAAAATTCTATTTCAGGTGATGAGTTCTCGCAGGAAATTCGTTAGTTGGCTAAGAAAGAAGGAAAAAGAAGTGAACTTAATTTTGAGTTGACTTAGATCCATCCTATAACCTATACCATGGTTCGTACTCCCTTGGTACAACGAAAAGAAGGATTTCTAAGGACATTCTAAAATAATTTTAAAAAATTTTTTTAAGGACTGAAAAAATTTTTGCTACTGCATTTCCACTTGAATTAGTATTGCCGGCGTTTCTGTTACGTTTATAATACATAGCCCTACTTTCTGTGCCTAGATCAGAAAACTTCCTAACTTAATTAACACACACAACCTGCAACTATGTTATGAAATGAGCGAGGCCTATAAAATAAACTGCACTGGTAATGCTACTAAAGGTAAATCAGTTTCACTGCAAAATATTAGGAATTTAACATTTGTTTTAAATAAGCTAATTTACAGTTGGTAACACCAGGTTTTATTATTTTATGAAATGTGTAAATACATTTAGAACTCACAAACTTCACGAAAAATAATAAACACGAAATTCACTCAGAACGAAATTCCTTTACGTACGCTTCACAGACGTATTTTGCTCCAAATACGTATTATGTATGTTGTTTGCATGATTATGTTAGGCATCCTCTCAAACACACTCCACGCGTTTCTAACTTCAGATTTTGACACGTGATAACAATATCCATATGCGTGATTTGTAATGAATGCAGAATACTGTTTCGTCCTCAAATTCAAAAGCTTCCATGTGAGGGTGCGAAGATTCTATTACTCCATCGACAATATTCCAAACAAATTCGACGTTCACTCCGCCATTTTGAAACTGCCTATTGAAGAAAGCCATCCATTGGCTTTCAACTGTAATTTTTCTCATTGATTCGTATGACTTACTCATCGTGACCAACTGTTGAATTACCAATAAAAAAGTATTTAACGGCAGTTAGTACAAGTTATTCGAATGAAACATGTTTAGAAATGCAGTTTAATGATGGTAGAACTGAGAGAAACAGTTTTTTTTGCTATTTCTGACTTTGCAAAAATGTGAAATTAATCGCAAAGATCTAAAAATCTGTAGAATTGTACAAGTTTCCGTACAATCGTGAAAGGCCTACCATTTCCGTACAAACAGTAGCAAAATTAAGGACTTTTAAGGACCATATGATAAAATTAGTACTTTTAAGGGCTCTTAAAATTCTAAGGACCATATGAACCCTGCATACATCAAAAGCTGCACCATTTTGCATATACCCGTACCCAACCAACTCTGACAAAGAGAGAAAAAAAAGTACTATCTTTTAATACTCTTTAAATTAAATTAGCCAATAAGCATAGTACATATCTTTACCATCAACTTTAGTGTAGAAAGTTAGTCAAAACCATCAAGCTGTACCTAATACGTTACAATCATATTTACCAGCACCAAAAAAAACCAACTAAGTAATTATCAGACTACAGCCGTGCGAATAGTCGTTTTAACGTGTTTCAAATAGTTTTTAAATGAAAAAAATATGAAGTCCGATTTAACGAAACATCGATTTAGATTAAACATTTTCAGGTCCCGTGGCATTTCGTTAAATCCGAGGTTCTACTGTAACTTTTTGAAATTCATATATCTGTATAGCAAAACTAAGCCAAAAACATAACCAAACCAAAATCTAAACAAAACTGTGTGCATTATTAACTGTTGTTTCTGATACCAAGCAAATATTGTATGCATCAGGGAGGGAAACTTGTCCAAAGGCAAAAAATACTGATATTACTGACCATTTCAACATAAATACTGACTGAAAACTGATCAAATACTAAGCAATTACTGTAAAAAAATTATGTCAAATAATATTTTAATTTTTATCTGGCCTCCACCATCTCCATAGCCAGCCATCTCTCACCTTTTTACTAAGTAAATTTAACAATACATTTATTTAATTAAAAAAAAAAAAAAAAAACTGACTTTTACAGATTGTCCTGACCATTTTCCATCCCTGTATCAAACTTCATTGCAAAGCGATTATTGACTGTGTATTGCATTGTTAATGTTAGTCAACACACTACACTGAAAGACACAATAAATATTAAGACAACAAGTTTCTGACAAAATTTGCACACACATGCAAACACAAATCAAGATTTTGTTGTATTAATAGACAATTACAACCGTTAACTTATGTTACATTTAAAAAAATTCCTTTATCACATAGTGACAAGGTACATAAAACTGACAACTGACTGACCTGACAGTTGACACTATTCATGAACAGCTGTTCAATTATTGGTGGCATATTAGTATAGCTGCAGTCCAAAACATCTCTGTACGACTTGGGTAGCAAGTATGGGTATGCAGAGTTCAACTTTGCTTTCTGCAACTGTAGAAATAATGTGCTGAATTAATTCTTTTGCACTTATCCTCGTGAAAACTACACAAAATCACAACTAGAAGTAGCCAAGATGGTAAATTTAGGATTGAGAAAAAAGTGGAAGCCAAATAATATTGTCTTCCAAACAAATGGAATTGGCACTGTCTTCAGAAGCCTTACAAGCTGAGTTTTACACTGAAATTGTTAAACACGTTTACATTAACAAATTTCTGTCCGTTCACAAAATATTTACTTAAACCTTACTTATGGGATGCGTAAGTACCTTAGTAGGCTACTTTCTACCATCCATACAGCCACTGGCTGAATTTTATTATATAAAAAAAAAAAAAAAACCTAACTAACTAACTTTGCAGTTTACCTTAACAGCATTCCAACGGTGTATGAAGTGTCTCGCAACATCCCTCGCCGCTGCACCCTGGACCATCACACCGACATCATGCCATGGCATGCGTGGCGTTGTGTATCTGTCCACCAGATCTGTCGATACCACAACATGTTATGACATTAACTTACAATTCATCACCATAACTTTTACACTTAAAATCATGCTAGTAAATTATTTTATTTTATTGTTCTGCAGAATATAGGAACAGTAAAGATTGCCAAGTTTCGTAGCATACATAAATATATTTACACTCGTACACCCATTTAAGAAGCTGTAGTTGTATTGAAAATTAAAAACATTAAAAAATACTATCCATGACATAACTTAAATTAATATGATGTTGTTACTTATACATATTATAACTGTATCATGTCCCAGTATGTATGTATTTACATATATGGACAATGGCGGGAAAGGCCACTAGGCTACTAATTACAATTAAAACAGAAAGAATTATGCACAAGTAAGTACTCACAGGATGGTACTCGCAGATAGAAACACACACACATAGGACGAACATATTTCTCCGCAGATGCGCGGTCACAACGTTTCGCAGACTACATCTGCTTCATCAGGTCAAGTGAGTGGAGGCACGATGTAGTCTGCGAAACGTTGTGACCGCGCATCCGCGGAGAAATGTGTTCGTCCTATGTGTGTTTCTATCTGCGAGTACCATCCTGTGAGTACTTGTGCATAATTCTTTCTGTTTTAATTGTAATTATTTACATACATTAGTAGGCAGGGGAACCTCATGTCATAAGTTGCCCAACTATTGGTATTCTGTTACATCTCGCTGTTCTGTTTTCTCTGTCTTGGCCACCAGGTGTTGAACCACGAAGTAGCCTACATTGCAGCACTCATGCCCAAACCCTCCTATGATGGTTGGGTGTAAGTGAACATACATACTTGGAGGTATAGCAGGAAAGGCATACGTGCACAAAACCTGGTCTCACGTTCATATTGACAGACGTCTGGTCTCCCCTACCCCATACATTAAGGCCATTATAGGTACAGTACTTCTTTTCAAAACTCAAAATTTCTGAACGGAATACTTTGAAAAAATTCAAGACAACGAGCACCCATACAGTGCACAATTCTACACAGATGTTTTGCAAAGTAAAGTATTGTACATTCACAAAAAAATATATTCTTAGTCTTGATTTTGGCTTGTTTTCATAATACAGTTGGTGTTAATTTGGGTACAAAAACTTGAAAAACTACGAAGTTTATCGCTACCAAAAAAATTGGGTGCAAATTATATTTGGAACAAAGAATGTAGGGATTCTTCTATATGAACATTATCTCGCTTTTAAAAAAATATTTTCAACATCAATGTAAATCTACCTGGCGTGGCCACAAGCTCACCACATGCGGTAATTTTTTAAAGTATGAATCCCATGCTCTTGTGCCAAACTGGGGACCACAGTGGTCGAATGGTCAGACAGTTAACTCCCCACTCAGTTGGGTTCGATTCCCGGCGAGATGGGTCCCCGGAGTGCTGGACGATGCCGTTGGTCAGCTGGTTTTCTCGGGGATATCCCGTTTCCACTGCCCTTTCATACCGGCGCTGCACCATTCTCATCTCATGTCAGCCCTCACCAGTGCTAAAGACCTTGATGTAAAGCACTGACCAAAATCTCTCACTCATTCACTCACTCGTGCCAAACTTTACCCCTTGGAAAGAGGTGTCCTTTAAGTAACTACTGTGGGAGCATTTCTGTAGTATCATTTCAATTATTTTCTTAAGTATAAGCCTTTGTTCGAAAATTTTACACCTGTAAACATACACTCTTGTTTGAGGGGCTTCTACTAAGTGTAATTTACCAGTGAAGCCAGATCTCGCAACAACTTAAAAAGAGTGCTATTTCCAAAAACACACAAATGTAGCCAGACTTTGAAAGTCACTTAAACATTCCAAATAATGATTATTAAGGAAATGAACACAGCTGGCATTAGTTCTGCTATGAAATAAACTACAACAGCCCTTTTAAAAATGAATATCAACAGTTATACAGTACTATACGGAATGTGTGGTTTCCACAATACAACACAGTTGATTCTGCAATGCAGTATCCAATTCTGTTTTACCTAATTAACTCTATACAAAATTAGTAGAGGTATTCAATTTTTATCAACGGATAATACAGTGGATTCTCAATGAAATGAAACCAATTGGATTTAAATATCTGAATCCATGAAACAAATTCTGGGACCCATTTCTTTCCTAGTCTATGCAAATACTGCACAAATACTTTCAGTAATGTGTTTTTGCTGTGACAAATACATACAGAACATACCACACACTACAGTTGTACAGGTGGATGTTGTCCTGGTTACTCACCTATGTACGGAGAATCAAGGTTATTGAATTCCTTTACTATAAAGTTGGTGTAATCTTTGCCAAGCCAATACTTGGGGACTCCTGACAGGTCTGGCAAAGGAGTGTCTGTCCTGGAAGAGTGGGTACTGGTCTCATCACCTTCATAGTGAACTTTTTTCTTTTCACCTGACACACCAGTCGGAGGCTTAGGTTCTCCAGGAGTGTTTGCACCTTTCTTATCTTTTGAGTGTTTCTTCTGTAGCTGTTCGACTACACCGCTGATCGTTAGTGCTGGTTTTTTTGTGCCATTCTGTACTGCTGACGAGCTAAGAAACAAGGAACGATAACCTTCTAATACTCTGGAGCATGCATACAAGTTAACTGTACCCCAGAAATAAACCAGTTCAAAATTACACAAACTGTTACACATGTAATACCAACAACTATCGCAATATTCAAGATTTAAAGTGGTGATTTGTCAGGAAAAATCACAGCTATAGATGCAGGCTGTCTTGAGCTGTAAATCTGTTATTGAGGCAAGCAAAAATATCTTGTAGGGGTGGATTTCCTGCGAGATTCTTGACAGAGCCATATAAAGGGTAGTTAATAGGAGAAAACACCAAGGCCAAAAGACAAAAATAGTTCCTGCAATTACGTTAACCCAAACAGCACCACATCCCACTTTCTCTTAATTACATGCTTCTTTATCAATATTTTACAGTGATACAGCATAAGACAGCACAACAATAATCAGTGAACTCTTATTTGGGAGGATTCATAATTGATTCCTGATAATTCTGATTTGGTTTTTGTAAGGGGGTCTGAAATCACTCTAGGGAATCGCTGGGATGGTTCCTGAACATCAGCCATGGATGTTTTCCTTCCACTTATTTAATGATCATAACTGTGATGAGTGACCCCATATTTTCTTGGGGTGACTCGTCTAGCATGCAGGTTGGATGGTATTATCAACATTCTCGTAAGAAACCTGCAAAGTGGAAGCTGTAGTTGAGCATTAAGTAAGTACCGTACTCAACTTTAAATAAATGCATTTGAAGTAGATCTACCATACTTGTGTTCAAACTGAATAATTACAGTAATTAATATTCTTAGACCTTCAACTTATGAAACTGAGTTTTAGTTTTACTTCGTTTACTAACAAATTTAAAAAACTTATAAAAATGTACAAACCCATAACTGAATCAGTATCTGCAGATTATTGTTCTCAATAGGTTATCAGCAAAATTCATATCTGTTCACCATAAAAATTAAATGGCACAGTTACACTAGCCAAATGTTCCATTACCCGAACATAAATAGGTACTAAATACGTCAAAATTAAAGTCACATAATTGTAAACTGAATGTGACACTCACCTGTCTTTATCAGGTTTTGGTGATTCTGTGTCAGAAATACTGGATTCTGCTCCATGCATTTTGCCAACCCAAGACTTGGTTCTTCTCCTCGTCAACTCCTCCATCTTTGCAAAGAAATTCTCACCAGGAGTCCATGTTTTGCCAGTGTCATAAGACTCATCCTCATTATCACTATCAGAGTGGTAGAACTTACTCATCCATTCTTGAGTCTTGCGATTTGTAGTGTCTCGCATCTTGTCGAGGAAGTGTTTCCTCTCCAACGGTGGAGTATTTCCCTTCACATGCTCCTGTATGGTGTCGAGAGTGGTTGGCTCATGATGACCACGCTCTGTAGCAATCAGGGCATGACTTGGACGCAATGGGGAACTGGGAGGTTGTGTTTCCTTCTCAGGTCTACAAAAATGTATTATGTCATTATAAATATTTTAATTAGGATTTTATTACACATAAGACAGAAACACACATAAAATGCCTAAGTGATACACTGTGCTGGGATATAGTCATACTATTTCCTATGTTGCCTTTAAGATTCCCATACGTATCACCCATACCATTATGAAAAAAATTCCTCTATGTCTGCTATTTGTGTAATAATTAACCAAAAATATTTCTTCAATATTTTGAACGTATGATATGAATCAGCAATTACAATATTTAATGAAAGTAACTGCTGTAATCAATTTTAAAATGTGTACCTGAAAACATGTACAGACAACAAAACAGGATAAAATATGAGCACTTGCTACCTCAAAGCTCTGGTTACAGCAAAAATAGGAATTTACAAGTTATATTAAATTCTGAGGGCTCAGTACCTGCAGAATTTGTGGTCGTAAATCACACAGGTGGTAAAGATTGTATTAAGAAACATTAATATGAAGACACAAGTGCATGAAGGTGTTATGTTACAAAATAAAAGTTCTGAGTTAAGTGATATTAAAGTTCGTTCCAGCTATGCCTAACAATGTAACATAACACCTTCATCCACTAGCATCTTTAGTGAACATTTGTCTGGAAATGGCTCACTAAAAAGTCATTTGAATTCCACATGCTCTGCGGCACCATTCTAGTAGCTGAGAGGATAGGCGAGTGGAGCCAAGAGGGTACAGCGGTATTGTGGCATGCAGGTTATTATGCGCTTGTTCAGGTTAAAAGTGCAAAACATAGCTAACCTTCATAAACACCTACATACCTGCAGCCAGCAATACCTATGCTTCCACTCGGCTGTGCTCGCTTATCCTCTCAGCCATTAGACTAGCGCTTCGGAGCATGCGGAATTCAAATCTTCCTTCAGATGCACGTATGATATAGGATCTTTTAGGAGTGTTTATAAGAACACTGGCTAGGATCATTCAATGTTCCTAGCACAGTGAACTCTCTGTTCAAAGTTTCTTGGGTGACTGACAAAAAATTTCAATAATTGCGGAGTTTTAATGGATATGGTTTTAAAATACAGACACTGTAATTAAAAAGAGGGACCACGTATTACATTCCATGACTGCACAGATTCAATCCTGCTTATTTTGATGCGTAAAGGTTTCACCGTAACAAAACAAAATGTATGAATAATCTATGGTGGTGGTTTCTGATTACCAGCTCGTCTGTCCAAACCTCCATGTACTAGAACAGTTTCAATATCAAATCATACATAAGCTCTTACAATAAGTTTTCCCAGAAACACAGTTGCAAGTCATGACATTTACAACTAAATAAAATATTTTTCAACACTATTACCAGTCCACTAACTTTTCAAACAGATATAATATATAAAAAAATATATTTTATTTAGTACTACAGATTAAGAAACAAAATTCGTGGGACAAAGGCAAAAAATTAATGTTTAGCCAATAATAACTACAAACTTGTTCAATGAAAGACTACACTTATAAAAAAAAGATTTAAATAAAAATAAACTGTAAGTAAAAGTTTTAAGAATCCTGCTTTATTGACTTACAACCTTACACACTAGGCCGCTCGGTTAAACCAATTGAATAAAAGGACAGAAGGTTGAGGTACTCACAGTCTGGTACTTCTGGACAGTTTCGCACCCATACAACAATGTGTTTGTCCTTTCATACTGTATGTGTGTGAAACTATCAAGAAGTACCAGCCTGTGAGTACCTCAACCTTCTGACCTTTTATACAATTGGTTTAAACTAGCGGCCAGAGCCTTCTTCACATGCATTGTTCACCACTCGTGGTTTGTTTTTCCACAATCTTGTGTCCATCTCACTTGTATCTATCTGAACTGTCATGTTTTATTTACTTTATTCATCCCTCTCCTTATCCCTATCTCTCATTCTATCGGCACATTTCCACATCCAAACAGCAATTTCTCTACCGTTCCAGTAATAAATCATTATCATTGCTTAACCTCATTTTCATCCCGCCAACCATGTCACAAAATACTCCAGACGCGAAACTAATTCATAGTTTCTGGCTCAAAAAAGCATCTTACCATGCCAACAAATTGTGCTCCGTTTCTAATTGTGCCTGTTTCCTACTGACTTGCCTTTACTCCGGCATTTCTCCGAAAGGCCTAACTTCCAAACTGCCACTAGTGGCCATGCTACCCCTAGCCAAAATCAGCGCATGCCACACAGTCAAAACAATTTTCACTAGCCATGACAGAACTTTTATACAAACAGTACAAACATCTGGCAGAATATCACCAATCATTTCTACTCTCAAAACATAAAATTGCTCCGGCTACCTGGTTCACCACTCATCTCCAAGGCCAACATGATTCTGAATGCCATGGCACAAAAATCCATACATATGCAACATTTGAAGTTGAACAAACTCAGTACTCTGTACATGAATACACAGAAAACTGGCTCCTTTGCCCTCCATTACAGCAAACAAGTCACATCTTCATGATTTGGATCTCTACAGAAATCAATCTCGCTTAATTCCTGAGAAACCTGAATACTTAGAGCCCTCTCAAATTCACTTGGTCATACTCACAAAAACCTGCAATATTCCCATACGTTAAGTTAAGCCTACAGAATAGCACCATTCACACCTCTGTGCACACCAAGCTGACCAACAACCTGCAATATCTCAATTTCGACAGCTACCACCCACACCATGTCAAGAAATCATTACCATACAGTCTCACCACCAGAGCCAAACACATATGCTCCACTCACAGTAACCTTAACCAAAAGAGTGACCAAATAGCCAAAATCATTCACTAACACGGGCTACCCTGAAAACCTAGTTCACAACCAAATTCGCAGAGTTTCCAACACAACGACAAAAACCAAGACCACAAATACAGATATCTCTCTGATAATTCCATATCATGATGACACGAACATACTGAAAACTATTTTAAAATCCTGTCATAAAATACTTGCTTCTACACCACAAACTAAAAACCTGCTCTCTAAGCCTCCCAGACTAATCTTCAGATGCTCACCAAACCACCCCAATAAACTAGTACAGTACATCCAAAACTTCAGCCAACCGCATCCATAATACCCAGAGGTTCCCATCCTTGCAATAAACCATGCCATAGTTCCTGCATCATCCATCAATCCTCCACTTCTTTCACCAGTAAACTTACCAAACATACTTATCCCATACTGGGCAGTTACAACTGTGCAACAGAAAACCTCATATTCCAGCTACAGTGTAAACACTGCAATGCAGAATACATAGGCCACCAACACACTCCGACACACAATGAATGGACACAGAGCAGACACAAAACAACCAATAGGCCGGTAAAGTGGTCCTACTTAACAAACCAGTCGCAGCACATGCTGCATCACACAAACAAAACTTTGACTCCTGTTATAACACCAAAGTAGTAGTACCAGAATACCACTACACCCCCACATCTCTTCTTCTTGAGTTTTCTCGCCACACCCCAGTTCGCTCCATGGTCACTAGGGTGACCAACCAAGCGTCCACCACCGCAATTACTCAATGTGCCTGAACTCGCTACCTTGTGAAGTTGGCCTAGCCAGCAAAATGTCGCGCACACGCGCAACAACATTTTTATCCTTTTTTATGTATGTGAAACTATTAAGAAGTACCAGCCTGTGAGTACCTTAACCTTGTCCTTTTATTCAATTGGTATCTTACTTACAGTATACTTACACTGCCACACTCTGTTGTGATGCTTGTAACAAACCCATGCCTATAGCATTGCTGCTGACAGCAAGATGCCTAACGACACTCACGTTGTGAGTAGACCCTGCAAGTGGGTGGCTGGACGTCAGCTTCCTTCGCAAGGGTGCATGCACCCCCATTATCTGAGATGTGCCTCCTAGGTCAGTCAGCCTGCCAACAACCTTCAAGCAATTAATAACTGCAGTCATACGTCACACATGTCACATGCCTACTTTTGTATGCTCAATCTATCGCCAGCACATACAAACCTTTTAATGAACCAAAATGCAAGCTGCTAGGAGAAAAAACCACACCATATTAATAACACACACAGTTCCAAAATTTTAAACAAAATTAAATACTGTACCTAAAACACATAAAATTAGTTGTCCTATAACTATTTACTTAAATGTTTCTGTACCTGTACTGCATTCTGTATTTAAAAGTTACAAAGTAAACTTAACACATACAGTACTGGTGTTAAATTAACACAATCATACCTGTGCTCATTGTCATCCCATCGTCCATAGCAAAGATCTATTCCTCCAAGAAAGGCATATGTTTGATCAATGACTACCACCTTCTCGTGGTGGGCCCAAAGAAACACCCCAGCCTTGGCATGGTCTGGGTGCCTTAAAACCTACAGGCAAACATATCATCAATTAATACTGTATGTCTATTTTCTCATAAATAATTAAAATATACATATCCTTATTTTAGTGACAAATGGCAAAAATTAATTTGAAAAAAATGTTATAACTAATATAGATATACAGTGAACTCGCAATAACTCGGACCTCGATGTCCCGGACTTCGGATAACTCGGACAGAATTTAATAAAAAAAATAATTTTAATTAAATTATTTTTTGGTTAAAAGGAATACAAAATTCGTTGTGTGCTTGATTTAAATCCATCACGTTATATTTTAGAACAGTATTAAACTTTACAACGTAGTTGTCCATTGCTACTTAGCCTTAATAATACCACCGTAAATATCTGGCAGGTTCCTTGCTGTTAAATGTTGCTAGCGAGATGCGCGACGCGTGAGTGACGATGCAACGCAGCAGGCCGACCTCTCACTGCTTTATCTTTCCTCCCTCTTCGCCACGCGAGTCAGGCACGCACGTGTGTCGTATACAAACATTTCAGTGTGGTACTTGTGAAATGGATGGTAACTACGGGTTACAATAACATAAACGGAAATTTATTTTGTTCTGGTATGTGCAATGAATTCAGGGTTGCAAAACAAATTGTTCTGGACATTAAAAAGCATTGTGATGTAGAAAAATTGGTGAGAGGGTTTTACGCCTCTTTAACAACTATATTTTTAAGAGCCGATGTGGGTGGTGAAAGAACAACACAACATTCATGCCCGAGCCGGGATTCAAACCCAGGGCCTCTCGCATTGTAAACCGACGCCTGACTACGCTTTGGAGGCCGGGGTGATGTAGAAAAAATCATGACTTAATACATTTGTAGAGTAAAAGGGGGATGGAGGGGAGCAAAAAGGGAAATTTGCCCCGGACCTCACATTCTAGAATGAGTCGCGTTAGAATAAAAAATACAAGTTAAGCATTATTATTTAAGATGAATGGGCTTTTATAAAGTTCCTAATAAACTGTGATGGTTGCTGTGAAATATATGTATTTAAAAGTGTAAGTGCTAATAAAGACGTCATTGATGTCCATTGCCGAGGTGAGAGCTATGACAGCACAACCAACATGTCAGAAGTGTGAATGCCTACAAGTGCAAAGTATCATCACTACAACTAAAAAAAGAGAGGGGATAGGCTCAGATTTACGTTGCCCCTGGCCTCATATTCTAATAAAGTGGCCCTGGGAAAAACTATTTCTCGTAGGAAACGTTTGAAATGATTGAATGATACAAATCTGGAGGAGACGGTAAACCGATGGTACATTCGGTAGAGAGCATGAGAGGTTGTTGTGAGAGGTGTAGAACTGCAAGACACAGCTGAAAACTAAGCACATTTAACTAAGCAAAACAGTAATTTAGACTGTCCAATACGTAGCGATTAATGGTCTTAAATGTATTGTTTTAACATTATTGTGCCTTAATTTTGCTTGTTTTTACTGCCATTGTAGAACATGATTTAAATTTTATTGCTTTTTAATATGACAATTTGTGTAAGAATAAAACTGTAAATTACACGTTTTATGATGAAATTTATATGCATTAAATGAAATTTTAAAAATTTGTATTGTTAAAATGTCTTCACATATTTCTGTACTATGACCCAGTAGGACTGTTAATTACAGTACCATATTTTATTTACTCGTGTATAAGAGGAAAATTATTTTTGTACCTTCGGAACTTTGTAGGAGAATAAAGTAACTATCAGCTGCCCCTACACTACGACATGCGGGCGTAAGGTATTTTTAAAAGTAAACATCTTGCGAGATGCGTGTGGTCACGTGCGATGTTTGTATTGCTGTTGTGATGAGACTACCGGTTGACCTTGACTACTTTCCCTCTCTACCTCCCTAGCTTATCTCCAATGATCATTTCTTATCTCTCTCACACGTGCACGCACATTTGCTGTCGCCAGCCAGACGAGAACGTTTATGAGATAGAAGGGCGCCTTGCTGCCAGCTTCTAGCAAGAGAAAAAAAGGATCAGCCAGAAGTAGCATAAAAATAAATAAAAAGCTCTGCCTTCTCACATTGACATTCTTTTATAGTCCTCTACGTTAGCCTTAATTTTCCCACTGCATGGGGGCCCTTCTGTAACTTTATACAATAATTACGTACAAAGCAGTATTTATTGCAGCCTCTTTTGCATGTAGAAATTATAGCATACTGATTTCTTAGCATTTCTTGTAATTAATGACTGCTTACTCCTCCCCCCCCCCCCCCCCCCCCCCC
>PNEQ01122136.1:0-16701 GCA_003012365.1 Medauroidea extradentata
GCCATATTTCAGTCTGTTATGGATAGAGTATTGCAAGGGCTTAAAGGAGTAAATTGTTACATGGATGATGTGTTGATTGTTAGTACATCTTTGGAAGATAACATCCAAAAAGTCACAGCTGTCTTAGAGAGGCTAAAAGAGTACAACATTAAAGTCAACATGTCAAAGTGTCAGTTTTTTTGTGAATGTGTGGAATATTAAGGGCACAAGATAGATGGCTCAGGGTTGCACCCCACCAATGACAAAACTCAAGCTATTGCAAATGCAGCTGTGCCACAAAATGTACAACAACTGAAATCGTTCCTGGGTTTGTTACAAGTTTACCATAAATTCTTCCCCATGTTATCTAGCAAAATGAAACCCCTGTACAATCTTACTAAAAAAGGTAGCACATGGTGTTGGGATGAATCTTGCAAAAAGGCCTTTGATAATGCTAAAGGAATGCTTACTTCAGAGACATTTTTAGTACATTTTGACCCTGCACTGCCTATCACGGTGGCGTGTGATGCATCGCCGTATGGTGTGGGGGCAGTTTTAAGCCATAGGGTAGATGGAATTGATAGAACTGTGCTTTTTGCTTCAAGCACACTCACTAAGGCAGAACAAAATTACTCACAGATCGATAGGGAGGCCCTTGCCATAATGTTTGCTGTAAAACGCTTCCATAAATACTTATATGGACACAAATTTATACTCGTAACAGATCACCAACCCCTGAGGAGACTCTTGGGACATGACCAGGGTGTCCCCACTTTGGCTCACGCTAGGCTCCAGAGATGGGCAGTTCTCTTAGCAGCATACGATTATAAGTTAGAATATCGGCCAGGATCGCAACTGGCAAATACAGATGCATTATCGAGATTACCAGAAAACATGGGAAATGGGGTTTTTGCAATCACTAGTACACCAGACTTTTCTGAGATACCCCTTACAGTAAAGGATGTTACTAAGGCGCAGCATCAAGACCTGATAGTAAATGAAGTTATTGAAATGACAAAACACGGATGGCCACAATATATGTCCGATAATGGACTCAAACCATTTTTTCAACGACGCCACGAGCTGACAATTCAACAGGATTGCCTTATGTGGGGAAGCAGAGTTGTTATCCCACGACAAATCCAAGCACAGGTAACAGACATGCTCCATGAGCAACACCCGGGGATAGTGCGAGAAGATGCTGGCACGGGGCTTGGTGTGGTGGCCGCAGTTACAGTACCATATACATAGTAAGGTACAATCCTGCGAATCGTGTCAGTGTGTGCAAAAGTTCTGAAAAGTGGTACCATCGATGACTTGGCCACTAACACACAAAGCGTGGGAAAGAGTACATGTTGACTTTTTGGACCAAGAGGGTATAAAAATATTAATATTGTGTGACCACTTCTCAAAATGGGTCAGTGCATGGATTATGGAGGGCACATCAGCTGTTAAGGTCATCGAAAAATTGAGATCATGCTTTGCGATTTTTGGAATTCCTGGTAGTGTAGTTTCCGATAATGGGCCCCCATTTAGCTTGAGAGAATTTGTTTCATTCTGTACAGCAAATGGAAAACGTGTTGTCAAAAGTCCACCATTATCACCCCCAGTCAAATGGTCTGGCGGAAGAGGTGTACAAACGATCAAGCAGACCTTAAAGAAACAGGTGATTGACGGTACACACAGGAACTGTCACATAACAATGCGACATCATTTAGAGGAATTTCTCTTTGCATACCGGAATACTCCGTGTACTGTCACAGGAAAAAGCCCGTCCGAGGTAATATTTAAAACGAAACCCAACACAATGTTAACTATGTTGGCACCTAGTGAGTCCCCATCAACAACAGGGTGGAATCAAAAGAGGCACGACAAACAAAGTATTCCGGTGTATAAAGAAGGGGAAAATGTCTTAGTAACTACAATAGATGATGCAGTGAGGAAATGGGTTCCTAGTAGAGTAATAAAAATCCTAAGCTCTATGACCTAGTGCATTGGGACACTGGTAGGAAACAAGAGAGAGTAGTGCATGTAGATCAAATGAAGAAGTCGCAGTTGCCCGAGTGTAAACACCCACCAGAGGTAAAATCATCTGATCATATTGTAGGTGAATGGAATTGGAAGGCAACTAGTGGGGAGGCAAAAAGGGGAAGGATAGAACAGAAAGTAACTCCACACGGGTCCAGGAGTACTAGTGGTAGCCCACCATTTAAAGGATTTGCGCCTTTAGGAGAAAAAGAGATTGGAGCAAGGAGAGCATCTCATAGAACGGTGAAACCACCAGTTAGGCTAAACCTATAAGCAAGCCAAATATTGTACTGGACACTGCAGATCCTAGTGTGTAGCAATACACCACTGTAGTAGTGTCCTTTCAGATGTCATTGTACTGAGTAGTAGGTTTGTATTAGTATTCCCAGTGTTTGTATTAGTACTCATGCAGATGTTATTGTACAGCAAGAGTTTGTAGTAAGTATTCTTGTCGATGTTAGTGTACTGCTATGTGTGTCATTGTGCTGAGGAGTAGTGTTTGTATTAGTATTCATATAGATGTTACTGAACTGCTTTGTTGGCAACAAATTATTTGAATTATTGTACTGGATCCTAGGTAGTAATGTATCTCTACTGTAATGTCCTAATAGATGTTATATGTTGACAAGTGATGAACATGAAATGTGTGTGGTGGGTAACGAACAAGGATGTTGGTTCTTGTGAGTTTAAGACTTATGTGAAGGGAAGGAAATGAGATGTTTGGGACTGTGCTGTTGGCAACAGCGCTAGAATAACAGGAGGCGAGTGGAAAGATGGAGATGAACGAGGAGGACTAGATGTAATGTAATTGTGATGTATCAGAAAAGATGTGACAATAAAGAACATAAGATTTATATTGTCTCAAAATGTAATGTTATTTAATCTTATTCTAATGCTAGCTAAAGAAACTGCCATTTACTCAGGTTTAAACTGCCTGGTATTACGTGACTTACTTTAACACAACATTTTTAGACATGCTGTTTAAGGCCATGTCAGAAATGCTGTGGAGTGTTTTAGATTGCATGACGAATTTCTTCACAAACAAAATTGACCTTTGCTACTTCCTAAGCTTCTGAGCAAGCAGCTGTGTATCTGTATTTTAAAAAATTAATGGTGGTTTTTAAAAGTTAACAAACACAAGTTATAATACTTCAGAATCATAATTATTGGTAACTGAGCACTATCTAATGTACCACAGATGTTGTACCAACAAAAAAACCTAGATATGACTCTATATGCACATAAGTGATAGGTAAACAAAATGTGTGTGTTTGCAGCCTGATTGCTGCAGCAGTGACATTCGTGATGGGGCAGAACGTGGGGCGCAGCCGCATCCAACAAGCGCAGAAGAAGCTCCATGCTAAAAACAATAACAACAACAACTGTGGCACGTTGAAGAGTGGCGTGGTGGTGGACGGGGACTGGAGCGTCGACTGCGGCGGAGCCACCAAGGGACTCTTCCTGGGTCTCCTCTGTATGGTCACTGGCATAGTCGTCATCATCATCTTCCTAGTGGTGAAGGAAGACGAGGAGTTTCCCATAGACACAGTGTTCTGGCTGACGAGCGGCACGTTGGCAGCCATCTTGTCCTTGTGCACAGTGGTCACAGTGGTGGGGCTGGTGCAGGTGCGCAAGTTGTCGTTCAGTGGGCGGCAACCATCTGCCTTGGACTCACTGCTGGGCACTGTGACCGCCACCGGGGTGCAGGTGTATGCTGTGTTTGGCGCTGTAGTGGGTGCCAGCGGCATGGCAGCAGGCCGGGACGACTCGTGCAGACACACCATGCTGCTCGCCGTCAGCGTGCTGCAGCTAGTGCAGGCGTGCGGCCAGTCTACCTTCGTGTCGGAGGCTGTTCGCAGGTCGGGCCTCACGCGCCACCAGGCGCATGTACGCCCAGCACGACAGGCCGTCACCTTCCTGCTCTGCGCCAACTGCGTGCTCTGGGCCTTCGACACCTTCGTCACTCAGAGTTGGATGTCTCAAGAGCTTCAACTTAGGTTCTTTGGTGTGCTGGCCTGGGGTGTGGTGTCACGCATCGGCCTGCCCCTTCTCGTCTTCTACCGTTTCCACTCTTGTGTGCTGCTGCTTGAGGTGTGGAAACACTCCTACAGGTCGCCTCTGCTCGACCCGGGAAACTGACGGTGGTGGCCCCGATGGAAACGCCGCCCTGGGTCCAATGCCTTAATGACAAGATTTCCTCGAGTCTGCCCTCACCATGTCTCCCCGCACAGATGCCGCAAGAGAAACCGTAAGAGAACTAGTGCTGGCGCCGCCCGAGGGAAGAAACCACCCAAACACATTGTTAGCATAGCGGACATGCCTATTGAGAGTTACGACTACGAGAGTGGGCCCCTGCACGCAGATGCCGCCAGCTGGATGTACCTCGATGGCCCGCCCGTCCCTGAACCAGACTACACCCTCCCTCCTCCGAGGAGAAAATGTCATCACCATCGTAGGACCAATCATCAGAGGTCATTCTCGCATTGTCAGTGCATGTTACCAAGCGGCGATTCCAACATGGTGGAACTCATTACTAGTGTACAGACAAATGACACTCCTTTCAGGAAAATGCCTTGGCACTCTAACTTACACATGTTAAAGTTTTAAATAGCATGTGACAAATCAAACTTTTTTTATTTTATTGAAGTGTACATTGTGTAGAATATTTTTATAGTGTAGCCATACGTAGCTAATTTTACTTTTGTGTTTGTACTGTAATTGACGGTTACGTGGTAAAGAGTCTTTGTGATATCAAAGTTTGTTGAACAAAGGCAAAGTGAAATGTGTGATTTGTTAATAAGGTTAATTAAGACTTTAAATACATAAGTAAAAGTGTACAGTAGAGCACCCTTCATCCAGAACCATCGGGGGACGTCTACTCTGGTATACTGGGAATTCCCGGTAGGGGAAATCTTGAGTCGAGTGGGAAAAAAATTATATCCCATATTTTCAGTTTAAACACATAAAATGCCATGTAAAAACTGGACTTATGAAGTCAGATTTAATGAAACATTGATTTTTTTAGAGTAAACATTTTTGGGTGCCGTGGCATTTCGTTAAGGGCCTTGCCTATCATGTGCTTAAAATATATTGCAACATGTTTGTAAATACGTTTTTATTACATATGCCCATTGTGTCAATGTACAAAAAATAAATAAATAAAAAAATACATTTCAAAAATCTAAAAACAACTTTGTCAACACAAAATATCTTATATACTACTCACAGGATTTGTGTAAGACAACTCTAGAAGCATGTTTTGACTTAAAACTTTCAAGATGGGCTCACCACTGAAAGTATCAGTCAGGTGAGTGATCTATGACACCATTGCACGCAGTTTCAATGTTTTACTGTAGAGGCGATACCATGCAACATGAGTCAGTCAATATCGGCCTTGGCGCTGTGCTTCACTCACACAAACACGTGACCAGTAGGCGGCTGCCTTAAGTTAGTTTCATGACAATGGGCCAACATCAAAACAACTTGTCACTCTCACCACATGTGATGTAGTGAGGCTACAGATAACATTGTGAGAGCACATACGTGTCTAGCAAGCATGTACACAGGTGTACACAAATAATTACCTGATGTTCAAATTTGTGATGCTTGGAATTTGTTTGTAAAATTAATTCCAGAGGAGTTCAGTTCAGGTTGAGGGGTGCAAGCTCTACTGTACTAGAAATCAGAACATGACACTTAATAACAAGCTTTGCCTCTCAGGTGTAAAGTGGTAATCAAACTGAGCTGCAGGTTTGGTTAAAAGTTTTAAGACAAACATTGTTCTTCATGACCTACGATTCTGTGTCATCGCTGGTATTGGAACTTATTCCAGAGTGGATACAAACCTGCTTTTTTAATTGCCAGTATTGTTGTTTGAAGTACAAAATAATTAATAGATAAATTTTTTGTAAAATGTTTGTATTTTGTTAACAAAAATTTTTTTTTCAAGAATTAGTAATGGATGGATGGAAATTAATGACTGCATGTGAGTATGAGTATGTCGAACATGACGTGGCAAATATTGAACTTGTCTGTGTGTCTTTGTTAGGACTGTAAAGTAAACAAAAGTTTTATATTGTATGAACATTTATATTAAAATTTTTTTAAACCAATCCTTGAAATGGTCTTGGAATTGAATCATCTTGCACACCAGGGACAAAGGTACGAAAGTTTCATTCAGTGTAAATTTTTATTTTTGTCACAAAAACAGAACCCAAATGCTACTTTATCTGCTTTAACTATACGTATGCCAGAGGTAATAATGGTGTGCATGTATACAACTACATACTTGGCGGTGTGTTCTCTGCCTTTACCTTGCAACTGACGACAGTGGCACTTTACATCGAGAGTTGCTTTATGCTTGTCTGCTATGTCATGTAGGTGATAGGCAGTCATGCCAACAGATTTACAGTGCAGGGAAAATCAGTGCTCCCTGTTTTCCCAGTGCTATGTTGTCAGCATACATACTGGAATGTTTCCTTTCAGTTTAAAACTATGAATTAAGTGTGTTCGTGTGGATGATTTGATTGGTAGACACACCGGTTTCATGAATTCTTCAATTTTAAAGTGTTGCTTTCGCTAACTTCAGTGCGTCCAGCAACCAGGAAAATCAGGAACTATGTATATAGAATTTTGAATTACAGAGGGAAACGTACATAAGTTGTAAAATCTCCAGGAATTATCCGCTGATTTATTCCGCAACTTTTCCTCTAAAAATAGTGCAGCATGTTGCAGCCATGTTCTCAGTCTCATAGTATATTTGAGGAGCGGAGCAACTTGTCTGTAGCATTACGAATGTAAGAATAATAATACTGCAGTATAAACTTTCTAACAGAAAACTGCATTAATAGCAGAATGATGGCTAAAATTGAAATGGTAAGAGAATATTAAATTCTTAGTTACTTTGGCACATCGAACTCAATGACAGTGTCTGCGCTGTTAAAATAGCTGCCACAGTTCAATGACCTCTCTTGTATACAGCGCACTGTACCGTGCAATAACGTATTTTTCATTAATGTTTACAATAAACATTTTCCTTTGGTTATATTTATTTAACTTAATGATCCACATAATGTTTGATTTTATTAACATAAATTCACAGATAAATAACAGCCAGATTATTTGACGAGATATATTTAAAGTGATTTATTGTAATACTTATTATCTTTGGCTACATATCAATCAACAACAAATATTCGCTGGCCACATGCCTTGAGGTCAGAATCTCATGTTCCTCCTAGCTGACCAAACATTGATGTTCTGGTGACTAACGATATTTATGTTTGGCATTCTCCCTGAGCAACCTAAATAAAACTGCTTTCTCATTGCTGAATTATCAGGATGTTAAGGTTTTGTCAGAGTCAGGCGGCATTAGTGACTGAACAACCCTTTCTGTGCGGTACATGTTTGCAGCGTTGTGGAAATCGGTAAAACCACAGTAACTGCTGCCGCCATATTGTGATATTACATCTTGTAATATTCTTCTAATAGTGACGACATCCACATCAGTCACTGTCATTTCTATAAGTGCTTTATTAAAACATAACCTGCAAACCTGATTAACAAATCATAAAACAAGCAATATGTATAAAAAACTGTGCTGACAATTGACATATTGTAGATACAGTACATAAGACGTGTAGGAGAGCTTCATTTAACTTACCGCAGCGATGCTCCAGCAGCAGGCGTCGACACTCTTCTAGAGGACATAAAACACTTGCTCAGCTCATTGAGGAGGGAATCATGACATCTTGTCAGCTGTTCAGCACCGTGCAGCTCCGACAAGGATCACAGTGGAGTAAAGCACTCCTCTCCCTCGTACCCAGCTCTCCAGTCACTGTGAACCACTACAGCAGGAACAAGCAGGTGTGCTAGTCGTACTACATGTGCTCTGTGCTCAGGGACACATCAATAAGATATTGTCAACCATCAGCAATAACATTTTTATGTGATTATTTCCTAAAATTATTAATACAGTGCTAAAATTCTAAAACATAAACCTTTAAAATAGGAATGTTACATATAATCCTCCAACAAACTAAAAGTTTAGATCGGCAGGTGGCTCATCTCGTGGCTGTAGTGCAGCATGCTTGGCCAAATGACAGCACTTCCTTTAGCTCCTTTTTATCTTAAAGCATGTAGCCACAGAGCTGATGTGTGCAGCGTAACAATTCACTTCACTAGCAATCACTAGCCAATATCAGAGGTGAACAATACCTCGCCTCGATGGGGAGAAGCTGCCAGTGGGGAACTAGCAGGGAGAATATGTCGGCTGATAGCTAGGGAATAGAGCCCACATAGCAGCGCTGACCCAGAGAGGTGCTACAATGTACGACCTTGACAAGACTGACACCTGCTTTACTACATCCCTGTTGTTCCTGCCTAGCCTAGCAGGAGAGGACCAGCTGGCACCGTGATGTGACAACCACCACAACTTTTCCCTCGGACTTTGGCCCGTGCTGCAATCACGCTACGATAACCTAATGTTGACTGCACTCTAGCCAGGAGCAAAGTTTGTAGCCTGTAGCAGATGATGCAGCGAGACACCAATAGCACTAATATATGTAAGTTACTGGACCCACTTTCATGTTCAGGAGTGCTAGAAATAATGGGTTTCTCATCAAGGGCGCCGGAACTAGGAGGGACACGGGTACATTCTACTGAAGTCAAGGGGGTGCAGAGGGGGACAACTGGAATTTTTTGTATTTTTATGTTTATTTACTTGTCTTCTTATTTGACATTTAATTTCATTTATTCATTAAATCTAAAAAACAGAAGACTGACAGATGTGTCTTATCTCGCATAACATATACATTGTTTCACCCACCACACAACTTAGTCGCTGCTCAAAATACGATTGTTTACATCTCTACGCATCAGCACTAAAGACATCAGTTGTAAACAACCACCCAAACTCCACTACCACAGTTAAACCCCTTACAGGACCCTCTTATTTCAAACTTATTGTCCTCGTCAAAACATGGGAGTGGGAAAGCGATAAGGGCGGCACTGATTCACGAGTTAACAACAGTATCACCTCTACATGTGGAGACCTCGACTAGACTCTAATGTTTTCGTAATTAGAGTTTTTCCTATGGAACTTTAAACGGTGACTAAAGACTGCTTTTGGCTGTTGTGAGGGGCTCCAAAATCACGTTAATAATGACCATTATGGCTTGTAACTATGATACAATCGCCGTCTGAAGTATTTCTTCTTTATGCAAATTAACACGTCAGATGCTCATTTAGTAGCTTTGAACGAAAAGCCGGATTTCTGACACACTGCAGTGCAATTTTCTGTCGTATAGGCGAGCTTCTTAAAGAGCATTGGCGTACAAAATACTTACATGTTACAAAATTGTGATATAAATTTAAAGCCTTTAGAGATATCTCGAGAGATTATTGAATATTAAAATTATTTCCAAATAAAATCACGAGTATTTTTGAAATTTGGTTATTTCTATAGGCCTAGATATTATCATATTAAAAATTATAAAAATGACAGTTTTTTATTTTTTATTTATTTTTTTTTTTTTTCATGGTTTCAAGCCCTTATTTTTTGAAAAACAATTTTTTAATTTACCTGAAAGTAAACCTACGTACTACGGCGTAGAGCTACATAAATAAAAACGTCCACTGATAAAATATCTACTTGGAAAAAAATCTCTCTTTGAATATTGATGAGTAGTTTAGATTTTATTGACGATTGCAGTTTTCAGAATGTGTAAATTTATATGCATTTTTTCTGCAGTAGGATGTTGAAACGTGCATTATATGAAAATGAATAGACTACAATAAATCCAGCACTTATGTACATGTTTGTGAACAAATAAAATCATGAAATTTGTAACTGAAATATGGAAAATAATTGAAAGTATAAATCTAGTCAAGTTTATGATGAACGCCATAACCCCCCCCCCCCCACTTCCGCTTTTTAATTTTCCAACTTCTTGATCTGTCACTGAAAATGGGGCACGTCCAACTCAGTGGACTAGCTTTGGCAAACATTCACAAAGAAATGTTAGTAATGTTATAGATACATTCTGTAAAATGAAACAAAGACAAACGAATATGAGTAGCATTATTGGGGAGAGTAAAATGAACAATTGCAGCAGTACATCTGAATACAAAAATGTAACAAAAATCTTTAAAAAGTGATTTAGTGTAGTGATAGCTTTGCCTTTAATGATTATTTATAATGTGTACACATACAATTTTCAATATTCCAAATTTTTTGCGAAATATGGATTGTGACTCTTAAAATTAAAGGTCTAGGCTACTGACGTGTTCAAGTGCCAGACCTCTTCTCCGACAAAGTCCACAAAGTAAAATGCAACCTGTCATGCCTCGTACAGGAGACGGCACCCCAACTGGGTACAGAGGCGCCTGTTCACAAACCGGACAGTTGCCTGTAGCAACAGCCAGAGAACAGTATTAGGAGTCAGTCGACACAAGTGAGGAAGAGCTGGCATGCTAACAAGATCCGACAAGCAACCAAGGAGTCACAGCGCAGCTACACACACCAGCCGCCGAAGTCGTACGCACCACGACGCCTAGCGTCGAGACGCCACCTGCCAACGCTGCACCCACTGCACGGCACCGGGGGTGCTGGTCATCTTACTGCCCCAAGGAAGGACAAGCGCCACTTCCATCCAGCTGCCCAACAAGCCCAGAGAGGCCCACCGCCTCCGTCGATCAGCATGTTCAGGTCGCTGTGTGCACCCCGGGTGCTCCACCTGCCCTGACGCTCCATCCCACACAGCAGCGCCGCCGCCCAGACGTCAGCCACCACAGACAGAGAGATACCAACCGGTCAACGGAGTTTCCTCCAGGGGGGCCAAACTCTATTGGACAAGACGACAGCTTAAATCTAGGGCCAACATCCTATGTACCAACATCAAAATACAAAACATTTATCTAATGGTATGAACTTTACTTTCAAGTCATCTAATTAACCTCTTATATAAATTACAGACATTTTCTAAGCGTCAAAAATTCACACAATTAGAAATTTTTTCTAGTTTCGCTATTGTATTTTGTTATTTTTTAATCACAAGCTCTTTGCTTGTCCCTGGCGTTTGGTTGGCATTGTTTAGAAATGGTGGTTAACGTATTTTGGATGCGGTTTGAATTTACGTAATGTCGTGGAGAATTAAACATTGTGTGGCTTATTGCCAAAAGCGTAAAGTAGACCATAGTGGATTGTCTTTCTACAGATTTCCTGTAGATACAGAAGGAAATGTAATACTGTATTATAATCTTTACTTTTATTCTATATGTGTACGTGGGTAGGTAGTTGCTCCCAACGTAACCTATATATTATAGTAGTTTTGTAATATCCTTTCTCGTGATCATAAAAATTATGGTAAAAGAGGCAATAAACTTTACATAACCGTACATGCCTTCCACTCGCTCCTCCCCCATTATCCCCAACCATATTTTTATGATCATAACTAACAGGAGAAAATTTGTAGAGGCCACTTGCACAAGAAAGGATATTAAAAAATGACTATAATATGTAGGTTACGTTGGGAACAACTACCTACCCACATGCACATATAGTAATAAAAGTAATGATTATAATATTACCTTTCTACTATAAACAAATACACACACACCATTATCACCTATAAAACTAAATAACATACTACATTTTTGAAGTTACTAGGTTAGACAAAAATTCATGTAGGTCGTTCAAATAGTGAACCGGTTAGTCTGGTGACCAGGGTAGTTGATGGGTTACTTTTCGTAAGTACCTTTCGCAAGCAGTGTCACCACAGTTGGAAAAAAAGTTTTTTTGTTTATTTCACGTTAAGTTGGACAGCTGAGTTCACAGAGCACCTACTCCTACGGAAAGAGAGGAAACTCAGGCTTATAACTGATGTCGCTTATTCTGACCTCGCTGCTCTGAGGGGAACAGCTGCGCACCAAACTCTCAGTGGCAAGAATGTAAAATTCCAACCAGCGCATGCGTAGAGCAGCTCTTTCTCCCTCTCCCTACCCTCATGATTTGTTTGTTTATATTTATGTTTGGTATTGGTGCACAGGCACATTTTTATGGACGTACTTTGCCTGTAAGTATGACACATGGCACGTTTTGTCCCCACAAATATGGTAGAGACATTATATACGTATTTAACGCGACTGCATTACTATAGACACACCTCAAAACGTGTGTGAAGTTTGCCACATAACCACAAAGGAAGATCAGTCAAAATCATGACATAGCAGACAAGCTCCTAACAACGTCACGTAAATAAAGGTTGGCTACTAGCGCACACATTCTCGTTGTGCAGATAACGTCAACTACTGACAAAATAAATAAGCAACACAAGTCCGCTATAGCAGTGTCACCCGCCTGGCTCAGTGGATTTGTGCAGTTTAGTGTACACGACAATCTGGGGATTATTCGGTTCTGAAAATAAAATGTGAATGTTGAAAAATGTGCCTCGCCTGTTTTTACGTTCTAATAGTGGTACTGAATAAAGGTATAACAGTAAAACTTTTTTTTATTTTTGTTTATTTTCTAGCATGTATAGTCTACTGTACACTGTCACTTAACACAAATTTCAGGCATTTGTTACATAACCTTGTCAAACATTTTGGGAAATAATAATACGTACAAGTGTTACTATACTATTATAACAGTTGAAATAATGTATTTTGATGGAGAAATTTAATAAACATTCTACAACCAATAAGTGTCAGCATTTTTACTTAAAAGAAAGAGAAACAAATTTCTACGCCAACTTTAAGCTCCTACTTTACTTGAAAAGCATAACTATTCCATAGACTAACAACGGCATTATCATACAAATCAAGAATATTGCTCATGTAAATGCACAATAGCTGAAAATTACACAAAAACTTGTAAACATAACACAAATGTGTTCTGCGTGAATTGAAATGCAAACAAGTTACAATACATGAAACATTCATAAAACAGCAATCAAGTCGTGTGATACTCTGTAAAACAATTGCGTTTTAATTTAGGCACAAATGGACATTGCATTTTTTACAAAAAAAATGGGACGTGAACTTTCCACAAGACTTGTTTGTACATCTAGTTTGCTCTTTCTTGTCATCCCTATCCAACTTGACTGCATCTAACTGTCTCTTTTCAAAGTCTTTTCTCACAGCTGGGCTTGGTGAAGGGTTGAGCTTTTCTTCATTTGATGGTCATCCCTTTTCCTCGACACAACAGCCTTGCCTTCTTTCATAAGCTCTTCAGCTAGCTGTAGCCTGAAGTGCAACAAATCCAGCTGGTCTTTCTGTGGGACAGACTGTTCTGCACAAACTTCCTTGTACTCAAGCCACGAAATTGTGACTGCCATATCCACAGCGTGAAAAATTAATCATAATGTCCACTTCTTGGGCCGTACAGTAATTCTGTACAGACTTATCAGTCTATCAAACAAGTCTACCCCTCCCATAGCAGAGTTGTACTGCACTGTAACTGCTGGTCTCTCCACCGCTATGTACTTTTACCACTACCGTCCCTCCTTTTGACAGTGTCTGTCTCACCAATCCCAACATAATTGGATACGAAAGTTACTGTCCTGTTGTCCAGCCACTTGGTGAGGACAATGTCGCTATCAGTACTGACCTCCTCTGAATATTCCCTTATTTCTTCTGCCTTTCCAGTGTTTTATTGTCAGTTAGACGGGGATTTGAGAATCTGTTTAGGCGCACAGTAGAGCAGAAAATATGTTCCTACTTTTCAAAATTTGTAGTAGCTGGTAGGAGGAAAAGTAGTTATCAAAAAATAAACAATTGCCAGGTTTTAGGCACTTCGAAAGCTTCAAAACTACTGCTGCTCCAAACCCAAACCGTTTTAGGTCTTCTTGATTCAATTCAGTTGTCTTCCGTTGATATAACACAAAATTGTATGAGATCCCATTCTTGCCACACAACACAAAGTTTTTTACACCCCGTGGGCAGGGCTTACCCTCGACAAACTACTTTGCAGATAGTTTCCCAGTAAAGGGTATAATCAGTTCATCCACAGATACCTGTTGTTGCAAACCAGTTGCCTACACCTTGCCAACACACTGTTGTACAGTGGCCGCACTTTATTAAAAACATATTGCTTACTCTCTTGATCTTGTGCCAGGTTGTCTATAAAGTGCAGATTATTACGGATTTCGAATAACCGTTTTCTAGACATCTTTGAATCAGAAAACAATCCTAAATGAATGGGGTTACAGTAAAGCTCCACCCTTGGTAGCTACAAGGACCTCATCGCAATATGAAGCGATATTACTGCTTAAATTTCACTAACACTGCATGGTTTGAAAGCTTCATTATTCTGTATTGCATATTGCATACATGTTAGTGTAACAGCAAGCTTCTTAAATAATAATAGATCCTTGCATATGGGCTATCGCCCAGTGGCAAGTCCACATCCTCCCACTCACTCTCCCTCCAGACCCCTTCTGAACTGCCCCACACTCTCAACCCTCACCAGCTCCTCCCTCAGCACGTTCCACTCCCTCACAGACCTGACCATCATCGACTGCCTACCCCTCTACGTCCTCCACCAAACTCTCTGGAGCTTCTCACTGTTGTTCCTCTCCCTCTGTAATCACTTCTGATCAACTGGGTACCTAACCTTCCCCATCCCCCCACACCCCTCACCACCTTGAACTACTTAACAAGCCTCTCCACTCTTCGCCTGTCCCTCAAAGTACTCCAACCCATTTCCTTCATCATCACTGATGGCCTGTAGTTTCCTCCATCCTCATCTTCCTGCCCTTGCCTTCCCCATCTGCCCTTTGCCCATCTTGCTGCCCTCCTCTAAACCTTCTCCAGCTCCTGCACATCTCCTGCATTGTAAGGATCCCACTCTGCTGCTGCATATTCCAGCATTGGACGTACCATTGTGATGTATGCCTTCTCTTTCACCCCACCACTGGCCCCATTCAGGACCCTTCCCAAGCATTCCCAAGGCCCTTCTTCCCTTAGAAACCACTTTTCCTAATTGTCCCTTCCACCCAAGGTCTTCCTGTAATACCACTTCCAAGTACTTGTATACCTTCACCTCTCCTATCTCCTGCTCTCCCCATCTGTACCTGATCCTGCTCTTTACCTTCTTCCTAGTAAATCTCACCACCTTCGTCTTTTTTACATTAATCTTCGTTTTATTAGCTGCTGTCCATTCTAATATCCGATTAATGTCCGCCTACAAGCTGTTTCCCTCACCCATCTCCGAATACAATACACAATCATCAGCAAACAACCTTATCTTGCCCCCCACTCCCACGTTATTTGCCATTATGGTGAACAACAAGGGACCCAGCACACTTCCCTGTGGTACTTTCTGACTCCTTCCTTCAAGGAAGTCACTTATCCACTCTACTACCCACTTCAATCACTGTAACGGGAATATATTTCCTGAATGTATGAAGAGGTGTGGGTACAGAACAGAAATTTGTCGGCTGAGGAACATTCCAAATTGGCACAGGCCTGCATGTGTAAATTCTTTTACTCCGAGAAATATCAAGTTCGAGAGTTACCACACTATCCATATTGTTGGCATCACTTTCGTCCTGCTCTAATGGTGTTTCTTCAACAGTGTTATCCCTGACTAGGGTTACACTATCTTCGTTTACATCTGGAATCATATCCTTACCAAGAGGGCTAGGTAGTGATTCATCTTTATCGAATTCGTCACCAAAATTCAACATCACTCATTTTTCCAGTTCAGACAAATTACCTGACTTAATGACATCCAAAATGTCAGCTGCACATAAGTTTTTACAGTAATCGTGGTCCATTTTATATCACAACAAGATAACACACAAAACACTATTGTTTTGTACAGTAGACTAGAAACACGAACAAGTTTTACAAGTTTTGTTTATGAAGTTCAAGAGTCAATGTACACTATACTTTACATAATTTTCAACTTTCTTTATTGTTTTTTTTATTGCATCCGTAAGATCTTTTCAATACACAATAGTACAAAGATATTGGACAAGTCATGAAGATTACAAAATAAATAGAAAACTTATACATTTACAACAATTACACATGTTTATACAGACACTGCTATCTCATATGGTCTATGATGAATTCATGTTGAATTTTAGTCAGCTCCTTCTGTACACCAACTCTATAAATTCTTTGTTTTGGAAATCTGAAACACAAAACAGGAAAGAGAAGCAGAAGAAAAAAGAAGAGATTTGTGCAGTGTGACAATATGTGGTCTTTCTAATGTTTATGATTCAAATATTCTTCCATGGAGAAGAAAGCTTGTTCAAGAAAATCCTTCAGCTGTTTTGTAAAGAGTTTTGGATTTGAGGAGAACATTTCTTGAAGGTTTTTGGGAAGTTTATTAAAAAGGATGCTACCGGAGTAGGAAGGCCCTTTTTGTACCAGTTTTAGATTTACAGAAGGCACGTGAATGACGTGCTTTTTTATTCTTGTGTTGTGCTTGTGGCATAGTTCATTCCTCTGAAAATTATTGTTTTTGGACATGAACGAGAGTATTGAATACATATTAGAATGTAATTACTGTTTGCCTATCTATATAGTATGATGGTTTTATGCCTGAATTTCAGGTATCCTATGTCTTTTAAGCATATGTTTGCCGCTCAGTTTACAGTAGTGACCTAATTATTTATTTATTTATTTTTGTGTAGCTGCGTAGTATGTAAACTGTATTCATTTTTAAAGTCACTAGTATCTTATAAA
>PNEQ01122137.1:0-16700 GCA_003012365.1 Medauroidea extradentata
TACTTGAGTTTAGCCGAATGCATATGGAGTAAGGATTTGTTCACATACACGTTGAGAACAATGGACAAATTAGGGTGACATGAGCTGCAGTTAACGTAAATTATGCACCACAAAACATTGGCATTAAACTTTTTTTTTTAATAATTACCCACGTCGATCTCGGAAACTTTGACACACGACTCGGAAATATTTTACGTGCTGCACCGACTGACAGTGCGAGCGAGAGCGAGCGACGTGTAGACAAGGCACACAGTCTCATGCTCGCGCGCGCCAGTGTGTGTGGATGAGTCACGTCGGCCAGCCAGCTGTATCGGCGTGTGGTAAGGTTTATTGCCGTACATCGCCGAAAGGTTTTAAAATTTCTCCAAAAACACCACAAAAATTCGGCCTTGGACTACCGAGAGTTTAACGCAGTATAGAGCTAAGAAAATTATGTAGGTCTACCATTTTTGTATTTAAATTTTTTATATATGTACTTTATTTTTTATATACTACTGTAATTCCTAATAGCGGACACTTCTCAATACCGGACATTTTTTTATGTACCAGAGGTGTCCGGTATTGGGAAGTTTCACTGTACTACTTCAGGTCAAACGTGATATTTATTTTCACCTGTTACCAAGTGATTTTGTAGCAGCAGACTTCTCGTTCGGTAACATCTTGTATTCAGGTAGTTGTGAGGCCTTGCCAACAAATAATAACTTGTTACAAACTTGCCATCTTTTACTATTTTATGGGAACTTCTACATGAAAAACTACAGATTTGTATTTTTGTAAAACAAAGGAAGAGGCAGCTAGGCTATCAGTATGTACAAAGCACTCATGTTTTAGTACTTGACAGATACACACACAAATAGGATGACACAATCGCGATACGTGCTTCCGCGATTGTGTGTCGTCCTGTTTGTGTGTGTATCTGTCAAGTACTAAAACGTTTAGATTTGTATTTTTGTGTTATTTTGTTTCTATGTTGGCTTACAAGCATATCCTAGTGGTTACAGAAACACCTGTGATACTAAGGGCAGGTTTCACAATGTCTGGTTATGTTCCGATTATCATCTGATTAAATTTTATGTGCCCTGCCAATACAGATGTTTCAGAACTAAGGTTATGGCAAACCTAAGTTTTTTAAAATGATGGTTGCAAACAAAACTCAATACTGGTATTCCCAAACTGAAAAATTTTGTGCCTGCCTATAGGTGACAATTTTTGTTAATTTATTTTATCAGTACAAAAATATTAACTTACGTACTGTACTATTTCGAGAAACGTGTTTCATGTTGTGGCATTGTTAATTAGTCTATTTACCTTAGGCTACAAAATGTATGTTGTTATTCTTTTCTGTTTTTGTTTTAAATGTTGAGAGGAAGAGGTTAGTTTTGGTTAGGTTACACAAAATCCCATGTATTTTCTGTAAATAGATGTCAAAAAAGGTATTGAATTTTTACTAGCACATAAAGAAAATTAAACATAGCACAAACGGTTTTTTACTAAATTCACACATGACAACAAAAAGCAGTAATTTTCAACGTCTCATTATTTGAAACGAAGATTGTCATTACCGAAATGAAATTTTCAATTAATATTTGGCTTCATTCATAAGAGGTTATGTATGCCGAATATAAATAACATGAACATAGAGAAATTTTCTTGCAGTAATTTTACACAAATATAATTGGAAATTGCAAAGAAAAACTTGGCAAAATCATTAACGGTGAAACAAAATAGAAGTTTCACTGCAAGCCTGCTTACTTTCATACATGTTTATTTTTAATTTTTACTTTCTTGTACAAATTTGTTGAAGTGAATTTCTGTGGCATCCCACATCACACCTCGAAGAATTGCATATTATCTTCGCTATTCTTTTTTCGTGTCAGTCTATTTAAGTTTTCGTATTTCTCTTTTAAAATTCTGTAGGTATGCAGACACACGCACGAAAGAGTGTTTGAAGTCGGCTGCAACTGTCTCCCAAAATTCCTCTTCATGTTTCCAAGTCACTGCATATTTTTTACATTGCACAATATTAGAATATTAACATTTTTCAACTGTGGTAATTAGAAGCTTGTTTCCAGAGGTAATAAAACTACCAGGATATAAATGTTTAACCTCTTGCGTCCATTGTCCTTTCTTCTTTTGGGTGCACGTATGTAAGTGCATCTGTCTTACTATTAATACTACAAATTCTTTTGGATTATTTTGATGTTACCTAATTACATATAAACTTATTCTGTTTATGTTCTACAAATTGCAACTGTCCGCATCTGCTTTCTATGCGAGTGATTAAGCACAAGATCCCCACCTAGAGCTCTGCTCAAGGGGATTGGTTATAATGTAAACAAGAGTCTTATTGTATAATGTGTATTTCAAAATTTAAAAAAATAAATTGCTTTGAAGCTAATCTTAGCCGCGACTTACAAACAACGATTCAACACCCAATCACAACGTGAAACGCTATGTTGTCAAATTTACATTAACCATCGCTTAGTTAACCATAACATTTTAAAATGGGAATAGAGTTTTCAGAAATGCTATGGTTTTAACAGGTAGTTTAAAGTTTTGTTAATATTTATCATATGGTCAGATCACCAATACTTTAAACAGACATTGTGTTGTCAAGTTGAAATGTTGCAGTCGAATGTGTAGTCACATTTTAATGGTACTGTAACATTACAAAAGCCATTGTAACTGTGATGTTTGCCTGTTATAGTCAGATCTTTTCTTTATAGTAAGAGCAATATGTTTTTTTCTGTTTCAATAACTGCCACGTATGTAAAAACACTATCGTAAGATACATGATTTTCAGAGAATGGGGTACAAGGAGAATACAATATTGTTTTGCAAACTGGTCCATCTGTATGTCTATTTAAACACTGTAGACTTCAATAACTTTCTGAAACTGTAAATCTGTATAAAAAATTTAAGTTCGAGTATTGTAAGTTACATTAATGTGGTCAAAACACAAGATTAATGTACAGTGTACTCACTCTTATCCGTGTTAAGTATGTTGAGCAAAGCAGGGATAATCTGGAAACACGGTACGGATAATGTGAAAATGGCATTTTACAATTAATAGTATAAAGATTAAAATAAAAAGGGGGGGGGGGATTTATTTATAATTCACTAAAACACCGTAGTGATTTGGGTTCTGTCTAAAAATACTGTATTTGCAGTAATTGTTTATAGCACATCCCTTTTTCCAAAAATTATTAAAATATACCTTGGGTACATGAGCTAAACACAAAAAAAAAGTGTGTTGAAATCTTGTTACTCCATTCTTGTGCATCAGAGTACTGTATACATTCTTATTTTCCAGGAAGGTTTTTTTTAACAGTGTTAATCAAATGCAGTGTTTTGCTAGTTGGCTTTTTCCTGCGGGACTTTGAGTGGTGAGCCTGTCTGTTAAGTATGGAAACTATGCAGCCAAGTTCATTGCATGCTTCCCTGTATTTGTTTTATGATTCTGGTTGGTTGGTATTTTCCGCTTGACAGCCGTCTGCAAAAGCCGTTTTTAATAATTTTGAGGCGCCCAGAAAAATGTTTCCAAACATATTTACAAAACATACATTTAGTAGTATTTTTTAATCTTTCTTCTATCACGCTGCAACAACGTTCAAGATCCGCTTGTATAGGACTCTTAAACAGGATACTGCATGGATAATCTAAAAATTGGTTAATCTGTGCACACATAATCAGGAGTTTACTGTATTTGGACATAAATTTTAGCATCAATTGCATGCAACAGTTTTTAACATTTAATATGGTAGGTGATTTACCGATTCTCTTCTTGAAAAGTTGGCAAGTCTGAAATTTAGGAAAGATAAATAATATTTATGTAATTAATGTGTGTGTTAAATACATAAATACCAAGTAAAGGGTGTCCATAAATTATCTTTACAACTTTAGAAAGTATACACAATAATAACAAATAATTTTCATAATGTAAAAAGATGACGTTTTTTTCTATTCAGAATTACTCAGATTTTATAAAAAAAAATGTAGAGACCACAGAAGCAGCTCCAGAGTGTAGCCTGGTTCATAGACACAAAGTCCAATAACTAAGACAAGTGAAAAGAATCAAACAGACACAGCATGGGATGGAACCCTCGCCTGTACCAACTATTCGGGCTTAGCACTCGTCATTTACGAACTCAGGTATTGTAAAAGGGGAGGGGGGCATGACGGAGCTGTCTGCTATTATTAAATGATGCAGGGTTTCGAAGAAAGGTTGGAACTGCTCCTTATCCCGTGCCACACAATTGTTTGTTTTTATTTTAGAAGTAGTGATGATGATTATGATACCCAGATAACAGTGGTGTTATTCAGCAAAGAATAAATAAAAAAAATATCTGCCTTTATCTTTTATTAAACTCTCATTGGGAGAAGTTTGCAAGTGACACTAGCGGCTATACATTCCGATACGATGCCAGAATTCCAAGGCGGTTAATGTCGCGAGCGCTCGCCCAGGGTTACATCATTTGGATATAGCTGAATTCTGCGACTAGTAGTTTGCACTCAGTCGAGAAATATAGCCAGAAGTGTCTTATATACACTTGTTATGCATTGTGCTGTTACAAGCACCTACAACTTGATACAAAAAAAAAAATAAGGTGCCTCTACAGGCCCTTTTAATGACGAATTATCCCTCTAGGGTACATAGCCCCTCTCCAGCGCCTAGCATGTCCAGTCCCTACCGCCATGAGGCCTCGACTGATAAAACTCTCAGCCGGCCAACCTTACGTGACCGTGTCCTTACTCCGATTCACTACGTCTGTCTCTTCCTGGGCAGTCACCCGGACTTGGCTGAGTGGCGGAGTGATACAACGGGATGCAATTTGTTTGAAAAAATGGTTTCCTTACATTCATAATGATAGAAAATTTACGTAAACACAGTTACTGGCGATTTTAACTGCATTTTACGACACAGTAATCACAAAACATTCATTAGTTACTTTAATTAAGGATATGCTGCGTCATCAAACTGTCGCGGAGCACCATCTTTCTAGTGTTTTGTTGCGCACGGCACCACCACCCAAGAAGATAGACTAACGGACTGCTGACCAAACAGCGTGCTGACACGTCTCTGTACCTGCCTCCAAGCATCTGAACTCTGACCTGCCTGCCAGACAAATCACATCTCAGAGGCAGCGAGCTCAGAGCCTACTTGAGATATTCAAAATCCAAATGAAGCAAGATCTAAGAAAAAGTTACTTGTACAAGTTATTTGAAATTAAATTCTCTTTAAAAAAATGTCCAAAGACGATATAAATCACATAAAATTGACCTGTCAAGTTTATTACTTGCCTTAGCAGTTAAATTTAAATAAAACTTTAATGTTAATTTTTCTACCAGCATCCCCAATTAACTTGTTGGATCTCTCAGTATAAATCCTTACATTTGATTAGCTTTAAAAAAAATCATGTATTACTAATAAACAACTAAAATTACTATACGGCACAAAACTGAATATGGACTATGTGCCAATGCACGTCACAGTATCCTGTAGTGTTCTCCATAAACAAGGACAAGGTACGGCAGGTGTTTATCGTCAAATTCAGCGTGTGTGGCAGCCAGACTGTTGGAAATACCACAATCAGCAGTGCACTAGTTTTGCATAACTGCACCATGCCTATAATGTACAGCTGTTTCAGGCACTAAAACCTACCAACAATCCTCTGTGCAAGCAGTTTGTGATGGAATTGCTAGCCACGATTGACACAAAATGACATTTTAGAAAGAATTTCTCCACTGAGTCAACTTTTCATGTACATATTAGAAAAACTGAATTGTCATAATGTTTGTATGTGTTAGTGTGAAATGGACAGAGACAGTCTCAAATTCAATACTATAGTAGGCAGTTAAGTCGGCATCTGAGCTCCCTAGTGCTGTTATCAGGAGGGGAGGGCGAGGAGAAACTGATATTCTGCTGTTCAGGGCAGCTGCCAGGTTCATACTAGCAGAACGGAAAACATTAGGCATGTGTCGTCATAAACTACGTAAGTGCAACATATTTGTGAGTTACAGCAGTTGTGCTAGGGAATACGTATACCTAAATCCTTCAGGATAGATGAAAACAATTGTCTAAAGCCGTCACGTTTTACTTTTGCCCTATCAAATAAACCTTAGGTTATGTAAATCTTTAATTTACCAAAATTAATGGAAATGTTAGTTCAGTAACTAGCGGAAACCATAGAGGATTTTGTTTTTATAAATAGGGCTACATAGTAACTATTTCACAAGAATAATTTTGTGACATTGAATTGACTACTAGCATTGGGTTTTAAGTAAAACCTCTCTATAAAGACCCCTCATGGTTCCCTAGAATAGGGTCTTTATAAAGGATTCTTATTTATAAAGAGGTTTAACTGTATAGTAAAACCCCAATGTTCTTGAGGAAACAGTTGTTATAGAGAGGTGGTTGTTACAAAAGGGGTTGTTATAAAGGAGTTTTACTTATAACTTTCACAAAAATTCTAGAAATAAATGATTGTCGCTTTAGAGGCCAATTCAAATTGAAGTTTACATGAGCTCCTAAGTTTCCTTTGCTTTAACGTTACGACAGAAATATTGCTCAGTCGAAGTTCTGCTCACAGTGGAGTAATATTTCACGTAAGTCGTTCAGGGCCCACAGAACTTATACATATTTATGACATTTTAAACTTGCTTGTTTAGGTGTGACTGTGCTTAAATGTACAGATCAACGTGTATTTATTATTCATATAATTAAAATTTTTGCATGCACGTAACCCTGCAAGTACATTAAAATATGGCACGTTGGTGCAACTTTGGGTACAGATTTACATTTTTAGATATTCCTTAAAAGTTTATTAGTTATTTTCAAAAAAAATATTGGTGTGGTATTGGCAACATGACATGTTGTGACGACATTAGTCACGATAGTAGTACCAGTGTCGCAATACTGCCAGCCTCCTAAAATGAAATCTTATGTCTAAAGTTAAAAATAAACTCTGCCGGACAAAGTAAAAAGGCCGTCATACAGATGTTCATAGCATAAGTTAGCAAATTTTAATATTTTATACTTGTTAAGTATTTAATTAATATGTTTTGGTGAAGAACGCCAGTTCGTAAATTTCACTATAACTGGTTGGTTACCACATAAACCTTTTAAACAAACAAAGGCAGATTACATTCAGATGAAACTCGTGAACAAGTTACCAGTTCATCTTACTACACTCTAAGTACATGGTCTGAAAACTTCAAAACAGAAATCTGTTGTAATGTGCATCTTAGCAGGAGCTGGTGAGACAAGAAATGGTAAAAAGTGCGAAAATCTAACCAGATATGCAATTACATACTTATTTCAGAGCTCCTAAAATGTGTTTCTCAGAACAGCGTGTCTGTACAGAAACATTTGATTATCACGATGTATGTTTATTACCTTAGGAATTACTGATTGTTTAAAACATAATATTGTAAACTGTTTTTAAAGAGTGCCTTGAATATGTTATTTTGTTGTGTAGTTAAAAAAACTTGACGTAAAGATTAATTTTTAATTTCATGGTTAAATGTTTGGGGGTACTATGACTGTGTGAAGGCTGCAGTGATATAATTCAACAATTGGAACAATATAAACGTTAACGATCGTAACAATTTCACTAATATGCTAGGGACTGCCGATTTTCACGAAACAAGTTTTGCCCCACTTTGTTTCAGTGCCTTACGTGTATATGTACCTACAATTCTGATTCACAGTAGATTGCTTGGACATTTTAACTCTCACGAGTCTTGAGGTTCTACCCGCAATGACATGCAGTAACCTTAATGTGACTGGCTCAGTGAAACGAGAGTAGTCTCTTCATAAAGGCACGAAGCAGAACTGCAGGTGTGCAAGCCACTGAAACAAAGTGCTAAAATCAACAGTCCCTACTAATAACTAATAAAATAAAAAACAAATATTTTTTTTTTGCTTTGACATCTCAGCTAACATAGTAGTAATAATAATATTAATAAAAGTTGTACGTCTGGAAGCCTTAGAATTCGTGGCGATATTCTGTGTGATATTCATGAAGATGTGTATATTTTGCGTATACTCGTACAATTTACTCAAATATTAACTCTGATCCAATGGTCTTTGCAAATGGTCCAATGATCCAGCATGAGAAGTAGGAACACAGATGGCCACACATCGGTGGCTTTGCTTTAATGTTCGACTAAACAAAAATATGCTAATGGATACTGACTGTAAAGCATTACAGTATATATTTATATATCAAATTGCTTTCAGTTAAATGCCACATGTTGTAAAGCTGTGATATCTTTAATGTTATTTGGTACATATTCCAAGATTGCATTTTCCATGGAAGCCATATTGTTATGTAATGATAGAGCACACAAATGTATACTAAAAATAAAACAAAAAAATATAAGTGTACATATCTGACAATTATGTAACAGAAATGAACAAGTAGGCCTAATATCAGTAGACAATTTTTGTGAGGAGATATGAATCTTAGTACTAATTTCCATTAAGTGTGGATACTTTGATTTCTGTGGTAACTTTGACATACTCAGAATATTTATTTTGGTGCCACTTTGTGAAAAAAATGTAAATTTTATCTGGATGGACCAAACTTAAGAGTAAATATTTGTACCATCACCGCCGCTCCATCTGGGCTAACCTCAACATGGTGATGGCACCTAACAAATTTCACATAGCATAGCAGAGACAGTAACGAGGGTTGCGATTCCCAACAATTGGTAAGCACGCCTAGGCAAGGATAAATATCAACTGTAAACAAAGCTAGAAACTGATTACTTCAAAACCAGCAAAACTAGGAAGTGATCGGCATGATCTGCAAGTTATGTCACAATTAATAGCAAACTTGTAAAAGGAAAATTACCAATTAATTTTAACTTCAAATAAACATCAAAGGTCGGTTTAATCGCATCAGCGATTTATTGATAAATCAAAACATAATCATTATAACAGATACATAACCTTGCAAATTATACAAACTCAAATAATTAAAAAAGAATCAAAACATTCAAAATGAAACAAATAACATTAAACATTAATTTTACAAAAATACAATAACAGGTGTGCAAATGGTATCTCATTTAAAGTTGAATAGGAAATATCGAGAAGCCCTAGTCGATAACCCTGAGGAGGGGGTAGCAAAGACAATAACTAAACATAGGCTAGCCCTACCTCATAGGGAACTAGCTCACACAAGTGCTCTCAGCAGCAAACCCTAACATAAACCAAGGGGACACACGCCCCTAAACATACTTACATACTCTATCCATATTCACAATAGTATGGTTGACGATCTGCTAAGTCCTGGTAAACTGTACAATTGTAGAATCTTCACAACATTGCGTGAAAGGAAGTGCGGGCCCAGCACATATTTAACTAGAATTATTTATTTCTTTTCTAAATGGATCCAAAACAAATATTTCGGTTCAGTCAAACTTACCCCTGTAGTCAATGTTTGACGTTTGTTCATAAAAACAGTGAAGTTAACCGGCAACACGCCTGACTAAACTTCACTCATCCGTATACTTTGCTGCTCTTGTCGTTGATATCTGAAAAGGCTCGAGCAGACATGTACAGTATTTGTCGCTTCTTCATCATAACACTGAATACAGTTTTTATTATTTCCTGCTCTCTGCTGGCTATCACCTCCCCCTCCATTCTCGGGTATACGCTGAGGGTCAATATTTTCCTAACAGTCACTACATGGCTCTTGACTGTGTGTTGCCTCCTTGCCTCTTATTTCTCATGTCCCGCTGTCCCCACACCCCGCGCTACGAGACGCCAACTTAACTGCAGACTATGGTAAGTGTTGCAGGCTGATGCACAGGTGCACCACTGATTCTTTTTCATCAAGTCTACAGTCAACAGTGGGGCTTACATGGATATGTTAGAGTTTTCTGTGCCACTGTTTGAAACAGACCAGGTAATATCTCAGTGGTAAGGACTGACCATATATCAATAAATAAAGCTGATAATGCAAACCATGAACATTTTGTTAAAATATCCCTGTACTTTGGAATATCTTTGGTAAGGCTGAGATACATGTGTTGAGAGGGAAGTTGGTTTTTAGTGCAGCAAATGTTCATACAAATATTATATTACGACTTAAGTTTCGCCAGATGGAGAACAACGTGAATGGTCCCTTATCGTCCTTCAATTCCTGGCTGAAAAGTTTCTGTGTAGGTGAATTGGGTGAGATAGCCCATTTCGGTGGCTGGCACAATCACCTGACCTAACTCCACTCAGACACTTCCTATTGAGTTTTACAAAGAAATGAAGGATCATGTGTACAGAACCAAGGTACAGGGCTTGAAGACGCATATTCTCAATTAATTTCAACACGTCGCTATGTGGAGAAGCTGGAGCGTACACGGAGGGGAAACTGGACATTTTTCTGCCACTAGGTGTGCACACACTGACATGTATGAATGTGGTAGCAAAACTTGAGTTATCTTGTGACATGTTGAAAATTGTTTGTTACAGTGGAGCCCCGCAACTACGACAAGCGAGTCGAAATCCAATAAAACAAAGCCAAGAAACGTATGCAATATCACAAGATGTATCCAAAAACCAAGCTACGCGCGAACTGTGTAAACACACAATGGCAAGGGCGACGCACGAGACAAACAAATGGTTTTTTTTTGTGTCGCCCTCTCATTCACTGAATCACTGACCTTGCTCGGGATCACAAAGGAGGGTATAAAGGCTGAAGAGGAAAACATGAGCTGCTTGGCTATCACTGTTGCTACGCACGCAGTCTATGTACAGAGCAAGCTATATGCTGTTCACGGTAAAATGATCACTTTTCAAAACCATTTCCATGAGAACAGCAATCAATAAATATATTTTGTAGTGGTCGCGGACATAAAATTTTAGTTGAGTTTAAAGTATACGCTATGTCTAATATAAAAACGGAAATGTTTATCATAAATAGGTGACGGAAGAATGCAAATCGGCCGAGAGAAAACAGTGAACAGCCTTTAAGCGTAGGCCGTAGACAGTGCGCGTGGTGTGAGTAGGAGCAGAAACGGATCGGAGAGGGAGAAAGAGGACGGAAGAGAGATGCATCATCACATTTATCTGCTTATCTTCGGTGTTGTGTGCACGGTCTATCTTACCAGGCGCGTGGCGCAAATGTATTTCAAGAGACTTTTTAGATTTTTTCGCCGGTTTTTTTTTTTAATAGCTGCGACTTATTTATTAACGGACACCGCCTCTATTATTATTGCACGCTTACAGACGTATTTTAAAACATCTTTCCTACTTTAAATAGTATTTTTAATAAATGCACTTTTCGATTTTAATTTTTTAAATTTTTTTTGAAGGGGATCGAGAATATTGTCGTAGTTGCGTTGTTGTCGTAGTTGCGTTGTTGTCGTAGTTGCGTTGTTGTCGTAGTTGCCGATGTCGTAGTAGCGGGGTTCGACTGTATTATCGTCTTTAGTACAAGTAGTGGCCTAATGAATCTTATAGCACCTTTAAATTAAGTTTAGGTTGGCACTGTAAAAAATATTTATTACTTCCTTCCAAGACTAGAATTATGATGGCTGTGTTGTAACAAAAAGTCTGAGATATTAATTTTTTCTTCCAAACATTTTGTGGTGCCAAAACATAGCTGGAAAATGTTGTAGCTTGCACAGTATTCCTATAATAGCATATGCTCGACACACAGGTGGTTTATTTATTTAGCATGTAGCACTGATACAGATCACGTTAGTGTGCATACAATTATACTTGTAAGAAAAATTAAAAACAATATCAAAAACTACATAATAAGGAGCCATATACCTATTACAAACATAATTTTATTGAACCATCAGTATTATGAAATCTTACTATTGTCCTGTGCATAATCTATGAAGGCAGAGGTCTTGACACTGAGGAATAAAATGTGACTCCCTTTTGTGGCCGAGCGCTAGTAATAATTTAGTGGAATATTTGTCTTGTTTTGTACTTCGCTTAGCTTAAAATGTGAAGTTGTTATCTGAATTATGTGTATTATGTGGAAGAAAAATCTAGATAAAATTGTATTGGAATACATATTTTTTCAACCATAAAATTTAATTTTTAAATCTATTACACGTAGACACACATTGCAATGATTTAAAAGTTTTATAGGGCAGGAAATATATTTTGTTCTAATATGTTTACTAAAACAATAGTACACAATTTTTTTTTCCAGACGACATATATAAAGAGTTCCACACATGCCAATGCATTCATGGACACGAAACATATGTCTACTATATCAGCTTACCACTTTAACATAATTTTATATAAATAATTGTAAAAATGGTGACCTCGCCAGATGTAAAGACGTCAAATCTTTCACCAAATTGCTACTAGCGCTCGGCGACAAAAAAGGGGTCAGTTTCTCTTCCTGGAGAGCATAGGCAGTGTCAAGACCTCTTCCTCTTAGACCATGGTCCTGTGTGAGCTCCAGTTAACATGTCTGCACTTACTACAAATTTCCCGTACTTTATATGAATAATCACTCTTTATTACGGAATTACGGTTGTCCCAGAAATACACTAAGAAATTTTACATTTACAAATAGAATTCACATGTTTACCTACGTGCGGGCTTGTTATTGTTTACATCATGATGGTTGTGGCAGCTGTTAGCCTGACGTTGTAGCTAAGGCTTACTGAATCCACCCGAAGTGATAACGCCTATGGCCGTGATACAAAGCCTACGCACATGTGCTAGTATTCATAGTTTCTTCCTCTGATCGGCCATATTGAATTGGAAACTTAACCGTGTTGTCGTAGTTTAATGAAAATACATAGTATGTTTATGAGAACATTTAAATTTAACTATGAGTTTTAAACAGAATAATCATCAGAAATATTGTTCAGAATGTTCGCAATTGTGGACATGCAAGTGTGAATTGTGCAAATAAAACTTCAGTGTAAATGCGGTGGCAAAGGTGACTGCAGTCGCCATGTTAGCAGCAAAACACATTAAGAATTTTCAAAGTTAAAAATTTTGAAAAAAAATTTGTAATGATTTAGATCCACCAACAAATGCCGCGGTTGCGAACAAATAGGTAACGTGACTGTGTATACACATTTTAGAAACATATTCACTATGGAAAGTACTGAAAACTACCAATTTTTTTTTTGCAGATTAACTATTGAATGGTTGGTATCCCTGCACTGTATGGTGTTGCACTAATAATGATCACACCAGTCTCACCCTTACTGCTTGTTTATTACCTCCAGCGGGTATAAAAGTCTCTGTAGGACTTTTATTAATTATTAAGACTGAGTGCAGTGGTGCGCAGACTATATCTGTCCCCTCGCTGCTCATGTGAGCCAGACGATACAGTGCGTGCCACACCAGACTAGCTAGCCTCTGAGGAAGTGCACAGGAGGAAGTGGGTAATCCACACTGAACAATTACTACAACAGGAATGCACACAAGGAATGAGAAATCAAGCAAACATGATGACCATAAAGTGTTGTCCTTTATTCTCCTCATATGCAGTACAACCAGTTAGTTTATTTATTGATTCAACACAGCAAAGCTGCTGTCTGTGGATTCTCTACATTTGTACTTTTCCACTGCGTACATCATATTATCATTTATTTATAATTTCTATCTATACACGGTTACACAGAAATGCACTTACACAGGCAAACTGAGTCTTTTTCAAACATTTAAAACAGTTTCTATTACAGCTTATACAAACAATAACTAATGCAGTCAAAATTTCACACAAATGTTTTCATTAGTACATAATTATAACTAAAATGTCAACAGTAACAGTGAACATAATTTGTCTGCTCTCAGCCAACTAGCACGACCGTCAGTAATTTACGTTGCTTCTAATGTACAATGTTAACAAGCGACAGGTGAAAAGCATATTGCTCAGGTTATCGTGTAGTATTCACATTTGTTTACTTTGTTTGCAGAGGCGGACTGGAAAAGACTGGTTTTAAAATCTCATTTTGTCATCCTCGAACATTTTAAATATTTATCTGCCTAAAATGTGATACAATTGTATTTGGACGAATCGTGTGAAAGTTGTACAGTTTTGTCAAAGGGTTCACACAATCTCATTCTATCCAATGAGAATCACTCCGCTGGCTTTTAAGAAGCAATTCCAGAGCACGTCTAGACTTTAGTAAGGATGGTTGGTTTGTCTTATCTTCCCACAGCCCTAGTTCAGTTCTAGACTTTCAATAATTCCTTATGAGAAAATTGCTAATAAGTTAAATAATTTTATACCTTCTCTGTAAACACAAGTAATTTGACCTTGTTATAGGTAGTTTTGGATAAAGTGAGCATTTATAAAAGCCCTGCTTAATTTTGATTTTCAGATAGTGTGTTTCTTTCTGCTGCATGTAAACAAACAATTGCCACGTGCTCTTAATTACACAGGCTTGTACAATGTTTATGTCTACATTACAGAGCTCAAAAAACAATCTACAATTTCTACTAATTATGTACAGAGGTGATCAATTATACTGTGGAACCCTAGAATTACACTTCTCAAGGGGAGAACTGGAAAATGTGAATGAGGGGGATTATAAACGTATACAGTAGAATCTTTATTTTACAATTTTATGGTGACAAGTTAAAAACTGTGTGAATAAGTAGAAAGTGTGAATGGAGGAAAACAATGAAACACATTGATTTTATTTTTTGAACTATTCTTGCAATGGGGGCAAGTAAAAAACTAAAAAAATACTTTGGACATATGCCATTGCAGCAAATTGTGTCTCACAGAAACCAGAGCATACAAACAGACATGTAAAGAAACAAAAGGAAAGTAGTAAGCAATGGCAAATATGTATGTTAAAATTGTTTGCAAAGAATATCTAGACAAATGTCACATGTGAAGTAGGCCTACACGTATCTTCAGTCCCATGTCATCTTGAATACAACTGACAACTACCATGACATAAACTATAAATATATGTTAATAACTCCTTAAATTAAAGAAACCAAATGTTTAATATCCTTGTTCATTCCAAAATAGTGACATAGAGTGCACAGTTTGTTTTATGAGATAGCCAGGTCTTAGGTTTACAAAATATTTTATTACAATTATGAAACATGTAAATAAATATATGCCATATGTTCCACGTCACATTCGAAAAAAAAAACTTCTATAGTCACTAGATAAACCACAGATTCAAACTTTAAAACTCAGTTCTCACTGCGCTCAAGTAACAAGAAAGGTGCCCAGCAAACGAAAATGTGAAAATAAGCTGTTTAATAATAAGTAATTCCAAACACAAAGTCTGAAAAATAATAAAACAAGTGCTGATATTATACTTCAAGTAGTGAACGACCTAGTTTCTCCCGCGGGATGCTATGCCAGTCAGATATGCAGCACATCATGTAGAGAGACTGTGCAACACCTCCTGGACAAAGTCTTTGTTTTAACAACTACTTAAGGTGCTTGTGGAAATTTACGTGGGCAGGGTAGGTCAGCCTGGTGGTTGAAATTCCACCACTGGTAAGTTTACCTGTGTTCCAAATTCAACTGATGGCCTCTTTGTCAAACCAATATATTTAAATACAACATATAAAGAATGCACTGAGGATGTGATATTCAGCAAAATATTTGTCGTGTAGAAAATATGTAGGTTTTTTGGATTCCCATCATTTTAAAACTGTATAGCATTGCAGACATTTATGGAATCCTGATAATCGACAAAACTTGGTCACAGTTGTGTATTTATCATATAGTTGTTAGTGATAAGTCGGGCCTGAGACCCACTTCCCGGGATAGCAGTAACGTATTGCATGCGAGAGGCCAACATCTCTTGACAAAATGATGGGTGCAACAATATAATCAAGGTATGCAGTCCTGCCCCGATTGGCCTGCAACCAACGATCCAAGACTGGGCTCAAATCGCTCGTACAGACGGTTTTCCTCTGCTACTTCCACAGCATACGTCTCCTGCCATCCCATGTGTCTCTATTATCTTTTCATTCCGCGCCACTAATTTCTCCCCGTCCCAAGATACACACTTCCTGGTGTGGCATTCGCTCAATCCACCACTTATTTCAACCACCCAGCACCCATCAAATTCACAGACTATATCTAACTCTATATAATATGACAATTCTATAGACATACGTTCTATTCTGACACTTTCCATGCATGAAGAAATCAACACATATTTGATCGTACAATATATGATACACTGAGTACAGTTCTTAGTAGCGAAACATTATCATGCTATCTCCTTGTGAAACTATGAACTGTACGGCGCTGATCACGGAACAATGTGACCTAACATGTTGTCTATACATGAACAACAGTGGAACAAGAAGTGTCTAACTCCCCTAGATAAGTCCTTTGATGTGTAAATTAAATCATGTGCCTGGCAGGAACCTACATATGCTGTAGTTTGATGGGAAATAGGTCACTAACTATAAATTACAAGTATTTTAATTTCAATTGATTTTAACTGCGGACAGATATATCTAGATTTGTGTTATATATTGACTTGGGAAATTCTGTTGTGGAAGTTGGTAGTGTGTGTGGGAGTGTGTGGATCTTTTGTCTTGTGCGTAGTCGGGCGGAGTAGTGAATAATGATCGGGGATTAAAGAGTGCATATTTGAAATGAAATATTGGAGTTATTAATTTCTGTGTATACAACAATTGGCGACGAGGATGGGATTACAATTAATTGGTTACTGTGCTAAGTAAGGTGTTGCAAGTGAAACCACCTAGCGGGATA
>PNEQ01122138.1:0-31824 GCA_003012365.1 Medauroidea extradentata
GTTTCCTGGCAGGTTCATGTAAGCTCTTACTAATAGGAACTGTTGACTACTGTATGAAATTTAAACAATATAAAGTTCCTGAAAGTAAACTTCCATGTGCTACTTTGTTTCTTAGAAATATTATAATTTTGTAGACTGGGCAAGGACTGACATTTCTCGTTATAGTATTGCGAGCCCAATAAGCTCATGTCTGGTGTATAAGTGAGAGAGGTGAAGTTACGTATAATACTCTCCGCACTTTATATGTTACAGTACCTACTAATTATGGTATTAAAATCGTTTAACACGCTCGCATTGCAATATATTATAATTACATATATGCACAAAATACTCAAATAACCCCTTACAAGAATCACAAACGCACACAAACACACGAGAAGCTCAAACACTCGCAAATGGCCGTCCTTTATTTTGGTTGCCGGACGTCATAATATCCCATTGGCGATTACTGGCTGGGTTTTACTATCCCCACATTACAATATATTGAATATACGCGCATAATATTAAAGTAACACATTATAAGAATCTCAAACACACACGAACGTGGTCACTTTTTTACATTCGCAAATGGCCGTGCTTTGGTTCGTTTACAGGTCCACTGATAACGGTGCGGTTGTTTGTGAATTAGCTATAAAATTACGCTGTTTGAATATAATAAAATAGTTAACTTACTAAAGCTGGATACGGAGCCGAGTTATTATATTACGTTTCCTCCAAAATGCTCACTTATTTTTAATGTATAATACATACTATTTTCAATGTCGGCGATGGAAGTTAACCGATTTGTTGACCAGGGCTGCCACTACTGCTCTATCAGGTCATACGATCACGTCATGTTGTTTTAAATCGTTATTCTACCACGTGTTTTCACACGTATTAAAAATATTGGTAGCATCGGCTGCCAAAACACGGAATTCTTACATGAGATAGACAATAATTTGTTTACAGCACCACCAAAACTAGTATTGCAAGCAGGTTTTCAAGGAAATATTTTGCAAAATTTCGAAAATCTTTGCATAATGTTACAGGTCACCGAAGATGATTAATTTGTTTCACACGGACCGTTCTGCTCATAAACATTTAAAGATTTAAAACACTCTATTTATGTCTGACAGGTATATGTTTTGGTAATAGCCTAGTTTACAATCTTTTGTGAACTATTAAACTATTGATAAACATGTAGGCATATTTTTAATTTCCAGCGTCTTAAAACCCCTGAGTTCCTTGCAAGCGTATACATAACGTGTTTATGTATAAAACTAATTATTTCTTGGCTGAGCATACCTACTAACTCCAGTGTATTAGTTATTATTACAGACATGAGTTCGTCGCAAAAAGATTTTTGAAACTATTTTATTTCAATGCCTTACATGCACATCGCCATATCTGCTTCACGGATATTGGCAGCATGTCTGTACAGACAAATCTCTCAATTGACTGCACCAATCACAATACTCATGACACCACACGACGGTGATTGGTCAATAGAACACCGAGATAAGTGAGAGTTACGGCCATGCTCAAATGTTTCTACAGTTTTAGCAATAATTATTTAAAACTGTTACTGACAGCAGATACAAAAAATCTGTTCGGCAGTTATGTTCCAAATGGTTTTCTCTATTTTGGCTAACATTTTTTTACGTCAAATATTATCGTTTTAGTTAAATGATTTAACCAACGAAATTTTGGTTAATTGACTTATTAGTTGAAAGTTTATAATTTCTTGTCTCAAAAAAATTTTGCTATCACGGCAAAACCAATTTTAAACAAATTAGTGATATATTCTCTCGTTTAAGCAAAAATAATGATCGTCCTAAATATTTCCAACCACTGATCATGAAGCAGAGCTGCCAATGTTTGAAACTAAATAGTGGGAAAGACTTCGCCAGAAACTCGTGGTTACAGCAAATATTGTACCAGGACAATACCACAGAACCACGACAATACAGGAAACTCATAAGAAAAACACGACACGTGCTACTTGATTCCAGCTGCCGCCGATATGAACAGGAGGAACACATCCTTCTGCAGTAGCACATTACTACATGAGTGAGCAGCTGTAGTTTTATAATATATGATATACACGATTCATAAAAAACACATTCCGCCCGTTTTTACTGCCTGGGGGTCGAATTTTAAAAAACCCTAAAACTTCTTTTTGGGTATTTATGTCAGCAACATTTTGAAGTAAACACCAAATCTCTATCCCGAAGGGTTCGATAGGTATCGATAGTTAATCGGAAACACATTTAAGGTATTTTCACTTCCTTAAATGTTGAATTTCGAAAAATCCTTTAATTGGCTAATATGCATTTTTATGAGTGTCCTATTAAAGTAAAAATCACAATGATTGGCCGTCGGGTTCGAGCTCTATCGACGTTTCTCAGGAAATATATGTCCCTCCTTTTCACCCCATTAGAGGTCTAATTTCGAAATATCCCTTCTTAGTGCTCGCCTACGACCTGAGAGGAACCCACACAAAAAAATTCATAATTATAGGTAGAGCGGTTTGGGCTGCAGTTTGATATGTCAGTCAGTCAGTGTTCATTTTTATATATACAGATTTATAAATTGAAATATAATAGTTATTTTAGAATATAGATGTGCTCTTTTAGTTATAATTTTGATACGTTAACATTCAAAGTATTAACAAACACATTCTCATACTATTAGGCTAAAATAAATTCAGTCCGTAAATGCAGTATAACACCATATAAAACAGAGACATAAGAATGTGAATTTTGCTAGTCTTTCCAGTGCACGTCGTTGGTAACACATCTCGCGCTTAAACAATGCTAAAATGCTGTAGTTTAACATTTTTATGATATTTGGTCATAGCAGGGTCATGTAAGTTAGGTCTGGACACTTCTCAATAATTTTGACTCGCTTAGTGAAGCTCGAAAGTTAGTAGTAGGTTGACCCAAAACAAATGTAATTCTCCCATAAGCATATAAAATTAGCTGCATATTTCTAATCTGCGATGTGTTGAGTGTTCATTGGAACCAGGCATGTATGAGGCATAATTTTCTTTCAAATAATTCGTCACACAAAATATCGATGATTCCAACAGCCTCTGAAGTAACAAAATGCAACGCATTTCTTATAAGTAGGACAAGTAATTTGCGAAAGGAAATGCATTTTAATAACCAAGAATCTCCAAAATACCTATCAATAACAACGCAAACGATGGGTCAACCTACTACTAAAGCTAGCTTCAGTAAACGCACGAAGACAATTATGGCAAAACATAGGACGTTGCCAGACCTACTTCTGTTACCCTAGGTTATAGTCATTATGAAGACATCCTGATGAGAGAATAACTTACCCTGGAGCGGTCGATGCAACACGGCATGGCGGCGAAGACATCGTATGAGTACATGGTTCCAAGGACGAGGGACGAGCCGTCCCAGGGCGCACCACAGCAGCGACAACGAAGAGGTCCTTCTTGGGGCCATCCTTCCAGACAGGACATGCATACTGCAGAGAGGAACTGCGTCCTACCTTCCACCTTCACCTGCGACATTCATCGTAGCCACACTTATGTGACTTCTGCGTTCAAGGCCATTTTCAGGATCTCAGGCACACCAAGGACATAGTAATCCGTGTATGGTGTTCAATAAATACATATTTTAATTTAAGCGAGTGGTTCACCTCAGTTCTCAACGTCTTTTTTAATTTTCATATTTGTATCAGATATTTTTTAATCTTTTTTTAGACATAATTTGTGACTAAATTTGGCTCTTATGAAATTTTATTTCTCTCATAGTTTTTGCGTAATAACTCGTAAACGTCAAAATTTGCATTTTACGGTTTGGTAACCACCACTAAATCAATTGCCGTACCAAGCTGAAAAAAAGTACAGAGAATAACCATGTTGTATGCTACGTCTCCTATGTAAAAACTATATATATATATATATATATATATATATATATATATATATATATATATATATATATATATATATATATATATATATATACATATATTTTGTGATTTTCAAACATTATTGATAATTTTAAATTTTAAATTTTCGCAATTATTTTTTAATGCAAGAATATATTATTTTTTGTTATTATGTAGGAGACGTTGTAGCCTACAACATGGTTATTCTCTACAATTTTTTTTTCAGTTTGGTATGTCAGTTGGTTTCATTGACGGTTACCAAACCGTAAAATGCAAACTTTGACGTTTACGAGTCATTACGCAAAAACTATGAGAGATAAATAATTTCATAAGAGCCAAATTTAGTCACAAATTATGTCTAAAATAAGATAAAAACTATCTTGTACAAATATAAAAATAAAAAAAGACGTTGAAAACTGACGTGACCGCACCCTTAAGGCCATCATATACAAAATCTGTTTGGCAGTTTTATTTAAAGGCATTTAATTTCATATTGTCTAATTTTTTCTATATAGTAATTACTGTGGTTTTTGCTAACTATGCAATTTGCGAAATATTTTGTTATATGACTTATTAGTAGAAAATGTATATTTTTATTCTCTGGAAAAATTTTTCTGTCACGGAAAAATTACTTTAAACATAACCGCCAAACAGATGTGTGATCCCTGCTCTCGTTTAAGCTTTCAAAAATAAATATTGCAAATACAGCACAAAGACGGGAGTGTTGCCTTAAAGTACAAATACTGTCAAATATTTGTTAGTCATATTTTTTTCCCCCAATTGTATAAACTAATTCAAAAATGTTAGATCATAAAGTTGCTGCACATTTTGGTGTTTCTCGAGGATCATTTCAGCTTGGGCATATTTTATTTCTTCTATGCACAAACGATTTCCTGACAAGCATTAGAGCATTATTGGTAATCTCCATTTCATATAAGTTTGGATAAATCTGACAGCAACTTATGGGCAATCATTTATAATATTTTGTTATTTGTGTCACTACAGAACACAAACTTTGTAGTACAAATGCTGAAATGGACATTTCAGGTTCATTTTAGAGCTAAAAATGTCTTGCAATGTGCAACAAATCGCAAAATACTGAAAATTATTGCCCATAAGTTGCTGTCACATTTATCCAAACTTATACGAAATGAAGTTTACTTCGTGCAGACAACGTAAATATCACACGAAGTAGAGAAAATACCATAAATGTTGCTCCTATGCTGGCGATTAAAACAAAATTGTCTTGCACAGCTGATGTTTTGTCAATGAAATGCACGCTTAAAACTTCCATCAGTAAAATAAGATAGAAGCCAAAATTGGCACAGACGTAGGGGGAGGTGCCCTGAGCAACATACTAAAAGTCCTGGGGCGTGGGCCTCCTGTGTTAGGGGGGGGGGTTAAAAGGTCCCTTTTTTTTCGGTTTTTCGTGAATATCTAGAAAACGGTGCATTTTTAGATAAACCAAGCTATTTATTAAATGAAACCTGATAGAAAGTATCTACAACTTTGATAGTATACACTTTTTCGAAATTCCGAACCGTTTTCGAGATATACGCCTCGGAAAATCGGGTAATTTTGAAAAAAGGTTTTTACCTCACGTTTTTTTGGAAATTTTTGTACATTAACATCTAAACGGTTGACGCGAGAGAAAAGTTCCGTTAAAAAAATGTTGTAGACGATTAAATTTTCTTTAAGAATATATGGCTAGTCGCCAGTTTATCATTGACCTTCAAAAACTACACCAATTTCAAAATTTAAATATTTTTTGCCATTTTCGCCTAAACATTGACAGGCCATTGTTTTGTGTCCTCGAGCTTAAACAATCCTTCTTTCCGTCATCTATTTTCAATCTGTTATGTGTATATACATACATATATATATATATATATATATATATATATATATATATGTGTGTGTGTGTGTGTGTGTGTACCCAGAATTACATACCAACCCATCTGGGGGGGGGGAGATGATAAAATTACGTAAAAAAATTGTAATGTTATTTAAAAACCAGGAATAACAAATGTACGTAGGTATGTATAAAGGTAGTGAAGTTCATTGTAAGTATGAGTACAACTATTTGTATGAGTGTGTGAGTGGCATTTTGCGTGTTGTTCCAGAAGGGAACAAGAGGCCCGAAGATGTTGAGCGCTGACCAAATTCTCTCGCTCATGCGCCAGAAGAGCGACTGTTGATACGTACGGCTCACGAACTTTTCGCGGAAAAGAGTTTTGCACAAGTTTGTTGCAGTGCCTTACGTGCACATCTGCAGCTCAGACTCATAGTTATTGGCAGCGTGTCTTCGTGAAGTGACGTCTCTCATCTGAGTGCGCCAATCACAATGCAGTTATTGCAAAAACAACGCGTTTGTGACTTGCGGGTAGAACGCCACTGACTACGAAGTCAAACTGCGGATGTACACGGAAGTCACTATAACAGAACGGGGCATAATTACAGGCACGTCAATTTCGCGGATTCATCTGGCAGCAGCCTAGACTTGTCAGTCCTATACACCCACTGGCCACAATCCATTATCTATTGGCTTATAACCGTACAAGCAGGTAGCAAGCGATAGCACTTCGCATTATTTCCTTATTTACTACTGGCTTGCAGTAGTCAAACGCGTTTCGTAACAGCCACCAGCAAGTTACAGATATGACAATGAAGTATACATAATTGGCGTTCTACCTGACCTGGAATGTATCTGCGAAATTTACGTAGACCCCCTACCTCTACGCATAATTCTTTTCGCGAAAAGTTCGTGGAACAATTGATACGCAATCGACACAAACGGGCAAAATTGGCCCTCCTGCAAAAAAGAAAAAAAAATTTCATGCAAAATATTTGTTCGGGCACTCCAAAAGCAAGATGATTCTCTGCCTGAAGACCTCATTTCCAAGACGTTATTACGTGTGAACGACCGCACAGACAGAAAGCCAAGCCCGGTCTCTGACCCAAGCAGACGTGGCAGCGAAGATTGACGATGGAAAACTGCAGTCAAAGCTGTCCCAGTGTCTATGGCGGATGCATCGATGCAGTAAAAATCAATTCTGCTTGAAGAAATTAATGATCTGACGGCAACAGCTATTCAGCAAATAAACACGACAGCAACGACTTTCCAACAGTCAATCTTAAAAAAAAAAAAAAAAAAAAAAAAAAACTGCTATTAATGAAGTGTTATTTTAAGTCTTGGGCCCAAGTTTCTCGGCTTACGAGATAATTATTTTTAAAAATCCATACGAGAGTCGATATCGTAAAATTGCCTCGTAACTTTTTTGAAAATTGGTTTTACTACGCAATATAATTTTCCGAGTCAAACTGTATGATGAGTATAGCTAATTTATCAATTAAAAGGAAATTTCGTTAATTAACTAATTAGAAACTATTTTGCAGTCTTCTGATTTGACAAAATTAGAGTATGAAGTTTGAATCAGTCATAACAAAGTTGCGAAGCGATTTTACGATATCGGCTCCCAATTATGTTTTAAAAAATAATTGACATTAAATGCGAAGAAACTCGGGCCCATACCCTTAAGGTGGACGCCTATGGCTGAACGTGTTTTGCGTGTTCAAGGCCATAGAAGTGTAGAAGCGATAAGGACGACACAATACGTGTATCACGCCTCACACTAGCCTCTAGGTGCAAGTTACTAACTGGCATGCTGTCTTCTAGCCGACAACTAGCCTCTATTAGACATCCAGTGGTCACCATATCATTTTTTATAGCATTATATTAAGAAAGATACATTTTAATTGTACACATCTATAACTTTTAAAATAATTTCTGCCTAGATTTTCATACCTAATAATAACCACAAAAAAACATCACTTTTCGCCATTTTCGGCAGCGTAAAAATAAAATTTCGCGATACATAGTGAACCTGAAATGGGTATACACTTGTGTAACGTTCTTAGAATACTACTCCTAAGCAGAGATAACCTACCAAACTCGATAACTTCTCACCGTGTGTAACGGCCATAGCTCTGCACACAACGCGACGGTCTAGGCAGGCGGTTACCTTAAGACCACAATCTTTCATTTATTTCAAACAATTGCAAATAACTCAAATATTTTTCTAACCAAATGCTTCGAAAATATATTTGAGACTGTGTACAGTCATACGATACACAATTTTACCAGACAGTTTTTAAAAATAATATACTGTTTGCTAGCAGAATATTATTTTCCTTTATTTTGGCTTATTTTGACAACACAATATGTAATATTTCAAGAGCAAAAATCTAAAAAAATACGTTTGGTGTATGGCAACAGAAAAATTCAGATACAGACGATGATATACAAGTGTTAAAAGTGTAAGAAAGAATTTTTAATATATGTGTATATATATATATATATATATATATATATATATATATATATATATATATATATATATACGCGTTAAAAATATTTTCGAAACCACTGAAAAACTAAAGAGCTAGGCCTTAAGTGAAATTTTTTAACGCGCTACGAGAAAAATGCATACCTACGTACCGCGAAACAGAGTAACTTGCGACAGAAAAAAAAAACTATATATATGTATATGTATATATATATATATATATATATATATATATATTATGTGAGTTACATTACAACCAATGAATCTCAACATTAAATAACGTTTATTATCATCCATCTGAAACATATACAATAAAAACTGTTGGAAAAGCATACCAAGTTGTCCCGTTTTACGGCATCTGAATATACACATATGAGAATTGTGTTGTAAACTTACGTGCGAGTGTAAACGGAAGGGAAATATTTCCGTCGTTATTCTTCCTAACGTCGCGTCGATAAGTAACCAAACTCAGTTGTCATATAAGGTTTGAAATATTGAAATATAAATCAATCGTAACAGAGCTATCGTTAATATGAAAAAGATTTCATTTTTACACGGATAAAAAATAAATCATGCTTTTCTCTTTTTTTTTATTTTCTACGTTTATAAAAATGACTGAAAATATAAAATAAACTCTTATATGAAATTATTCATAAAATTTAAAACTAAGAAAAGTCACAAACAATTGTAACTGCACCGCAAATGATATGAACTGTTGTGTGAGTTTTCTCAACAATATACACTCTCTACACTCGTATTATGCATTTATTACATGTTTCCAACACTTCGTTTTTTTTCCTTTTAAATATTACAAATATTTGCATAGGATAAATTATTGTTGGTTCTTTTTAAAAACGTGGTATATTAATTTATTTTTATTTAAATATTGTTTCCCGCTTAAAAATTGCGAAAATGAGAATATTAATTAAACTTTTAATGTAAATAATTATTTTTTCACAATTTTTCCTCTCACAAAGCACTGACATCTAGTTCCGAGCTATTTTAATGTTTCAAGTTTCTAGCTCGTCGTGAAGTAAATTTATTTCTTTTTTTATTTTATAGGGTTAATTTTCGGCGCCCAGTTTTATGCTGTTAGGCTTAATAAGCGACGGCTTACAAACTATCCAGACCTAAATAAACGGCGCAAACATCCATGGCCTTTCTGGGATCTGAACCCAGGACCTCCCGCACCATAGGCCGGCATGCTACCGATCACGTTACGAAGACCGGCAAGTAAGTTAAAAATCGATAGCAACATTTGCATCGAACAAAAAAAAAACAGACAAGAAAATGACCTTGGTATGTAGTTCTGAGCTTTGTTAAAAGTTTTAAAATATAATTTGTACCAGACAGTTCATTGCTACAAACATACAAAAAAAAGCGAGCTATTAAAAACGTAGAAGTAAAAAAGGGACTGAAATAATTGTTTTTTTTTTTTTTTTTCACTTTTAGAAAAAAAAAACTTCAATAGAATGATTTTTATTTTTGCGTAGTCTAGCAAAGGTCAGTTATGTTGTTACTCATGCACCTTGCCGATACCAGCGCAGCTAGCGGGAAAATTTTCCCTTGTCAAACTCGTCTTGTTTTGAACTTGAAAGAGTGAGATGTGGATGGAAAAGAGAGGGGGGAGGGAAACACGCTGACGAGACGCACAGTTCACAATTGACACTACAAGCGAGGCGGATGTGTGGTGATTGTCCCCGCAAAGTCTCGCCTCACCCCCCTACCTATCACACACACAGAGGTCACCTAACGACCTGCCCCCTCGCCCCTTCCCCTCGACCAGCATCCACTTGTCGCCCGACCTCTGACCCCGTGTCTCGCGGAGCTTCTATGATTGGTCGTCCTGCCGGTCGCCATCACTGTAAATATACGCTCGTCGCATACGAGTGCAATTTGTTAACCCACGACAAAAAAGGAAGGGTGTTATAAGTTTGTTGTCTATGTCTGTCGGTGGCTTCACGGAAAACAACTTTTGTGGCAGCTACACAATACTTTGTGGGTATTCGCCAAGCAAAGTTGTTGTCACCACTAAAATATTGCGGCTACCATAACATTACTTTATGGACACTACAAAATAATTTTGCAGGAAATACTTCCAACAATTCCCCTCCCCCTCCCAACTCAGTATTAGAGAGCTCCCAAACAGATGAACCGAATTTTTTTTATTTACATCAAGATGGTTCTTAACTGTATTTGATGAAAATCTGTCCAGCCGTTTAAAAATTACGAGCTCTTTGCCTAATTGGTGTGAGAATACCATATACATATATTGGGATATGCAGGGCGTTGCAAAATCCCATGTGAATATTCCAGGGAAACAATCCTCACGTGTAGACGAACAAAAAGTGTTATATGAACATAGGACCAAAAACGCACCGTTTCTGCGCTACAGTTGGCATACATGACGTATGGTTGCTAGCTCGCTGACAGGATCATGTTGCTGTGTCACAGTTGTTCCTACTGTCTGTGTGTTAGTGGCGTAGTGTGTGGCATAGTAACTTGTTATGTACTGCTGTAATGATGCCCCACAGCAACATGATCCTACCCGCGCGCTGTCAACCATACGTGTATTGCCAACTGTAGCGCATAAACGGTGCGTTTTTGGACCTATGTTCATATTACACTTTTTGTTCGTCTACACATGAGGATTGTTTCACCAGAATATTGACATGGAACATTGCAACATCCGGTATAATATACTCATATACCAGCTGCCTGGCAGCGGATTTGCCAGCGTAGAATTTTTTTAAGAAAAACTATTACGATAGCTTATCGTGATATTGAGATATTGAGGAAATAGCGAACACACATTTCACCGTCAATGCATACTGATACCTCACCAGGTTTACGAGACATTGAAGATATCGAGAAAATTACATTTCATCCTTTTCTACCCCTTAGTGGGTACCTACGTCGCAAATGGAAGTCAACTTTAAATTCTCATACGTCTGCCAGCTGTCACTAATTTAAGCGTGTATAATATCACAGTAGTTCCACGTCGCCTCGCCTTAAGCGGGATTAGAACCCATAACCTCATACCAGTGCTCCAAACAACTACGCAAAGACAGGTCGTCAGGATTCTTAAGAAATTAAATTCATACACACTGGTTAGTGCTCAAAGAGGTATACGTATCAAGAGGACAGCAAAAAGTTACAACTTTTAAATGATTTATCCGTGGTCGTATCAGCTTTTTGGGATCTCTGGAACATTTTACATATTTCCATCGCCTAAATAGTCAAACTTAGAAAAAGTATGAAATATTGTCTTACAGTATAAGCTTTACTCCTTTTCAAAAATCCTCGATATTTTGTGACAAGCCCATATGGTCTCCACCCCGATTTGGTATATTCAATAGTTATCAGTGTAAACCATCATAAATCAAAGTGCAATAATAACTAAGTCTTGCGACCATTCATTCTCTTCGTCATTGTATCAGGATCACATTGCAATAGTTCTCATTAGAATACCATTACTGCACCAAGTCGTATGTTAAAAATAAGGAATTGTATATATTTTGTCTTTGTGAAGACGAGGGAGAGAAGCAGGTGCATAGTGTGTCTTGGGGCCTCACCCCACCCCCGCTCGAACCGCCTCCCTAGCTAACCAAGAGGGTAGGGGTCCAGCCAATGGCTTTGCTAGTTGTTACTGTGTTATAGATATGTAGTAATTAAGAAATCATAAACGTTAACAAGTAAATGAACCATTTTATGTAAATGAATGTAAACAGCGACGAGAAATTAAGAAATGGTTTAATAAATACTGTTCTGGCCGGAATTGTTGTCCTCGAGAGGCGGGGCCATCGGGTGTAAGGTGACTCCTGATTGGCCCAAAAGGAACCGGAGCTTGCTGGCCAAGTGACGGGGGGTTTTGGTGCAAATCAGGGGGAGAAACGAGCCGGCGTCGGTCCGGGACGGACGTGGTCAAGCCGAGGAGGTCGTCGACGAGTCGCGGCGACGGTAGGGCATAGTGCCACCGTCAGGCGTCGAGATGCGGAGTATTGTGGGCCGAGGCGCCATCATCGTCGTTGTTTTGGGCGTCGGGACGCCATTAAGAGTTCGCCGAGTCACAAAGTACGTCGGGCCGAGACACCTCTGGTTAGTAATTGGAGAGAGACAGTGATTGCGCGGCATTTAATATTCTAATTAGTTGCCGGGGCTCCGTGCGCGCGACTGTATTCCTTAAGAGCCATACCGACAAATCGACATCAGTATCGGTCCGCCCCGAAAGGACAGCAACGACGTGCTACCCGGACAAAAAGACTTGCAACTCTTTCATTATCTAGTAACATAGTATCCAGAACTTGCACACAGCAACAATAGACGACCAAACACCCGCAGAACCAGTTTAAAAAAATGAATTTAATAAATAAGAACAAAACGAAAATCGTAATTTCAACAGAGGATTAATTGAAACCACTTTACACTTTTTAATGCATTTAGAAGTAGAATTTAAAAACATCCTGGAGCTAATTATTTTGGGATATTCTTAACCTTCATTCTAAAGAACAATTGTCTTCATGTCTTAACGTTTTTAAGAGTTATGCAGGATTAATTGAAAACACATTTTACAGTTATTCATCGCTTTGATTTTTGAATTTTGAACAAATGGAAGACTTAGGTAATATGCATTTTATATGCTTCATTCTGAAGTTAATATCTCTTAGATATTTCAACGGGTTTACGCACCATCTAGGAATCACTGAGAATACATTTCACCGCTTTAATTTTTCGAATTTAGAAAAATTCCTCCTTAGAGAAACCACACTCAACATTTCATGTCTTAGGTTCATCGGTTTGGTCTGTCTGTTGATGAGAGGGTGTGTGCGAGAATAGCAAGGTACTTCGTTTTATTTAATAGAGATTTTGTTTGCTCGACGAACCACAAATAACTTGGCATTCTTAGTGTACCACACTCCTGCAGCGTGGCTTAGTGTGTTACACTGGCTTTCTTGGATGTCCACAACTATTTAAAATGTATAGATAGGATTCACAACAAAGTTTCAATTACAGAAAATTCAACTATTTTACTATTTTGTAGAAGTATTAAAATTTAAAAACCTAACAACGAAACTTGAAAATTAAAAAGAAACGACACATACAAATATCCTTTCAAAAGTAAAAAAACTGTAAAGTAAATACTGTCACAGGATGGATTGTACTAAGAACCACTACACGTTGGAGGAAATAATTTTGCACCAACTGATTTTCAATACCTTATTTGGGCATTAGCAGTTGTGCTTCATTGTCTATGATTGGATGTTTATATATCTCTGCGTCTTAGGGTTTTACCAGTAAATCACAAACGTGTGGTGTAACAATAGGCATGTTCTGATTGGTACAGCCGCCTCTGAACAAAGACACTCTGCCAGTAAACATGAAGATCTGCCTGGACATGTTCACGTAACGAATTGAAACAAGTCAGTGGAAAATTCTTTTCGCCAAAAACAGTAGCTCTTAGTTATAAAAGCAGTGGTGGCCGAATGGTTAGACCTTTCGCCTTCCACCACGGCGATCTGGGTTCGATTACGGGATTTTCGCACGTGGGAATCGTGCAGGACGATGCTGTTGGTCGGCGGGTTTCTCGGGGATTTCCCGTTTCCCCAGCCCCTTCATTCCGGAGCTGACCCATACCCATCTCATGCCACCCCTCACCACCGCTAAAAAAAAAAAAAAATATATATATATATATATGTTAAGGCCATATTCTCTTGTTTATATTGTTCTTGCGATTGTTATTTTTTAAAAGCTTAAACTACAGCGGGCATCAAAAACCTGTTTGGCAATTTAGTTTAAAATGGTTTTTTACCGTGACAGCTATTTTTATAAAATAAATTATACTAGGATTTAGTTGCTTGAACATACTCCATTGCGAAATAAATGACTGTCAAAGAAAACAAAACAAATAAACTACTGTGTTTTGTTTAGTCTCTTCGTTGTGTCGTTTTGTTATTTTTCTGTTCGTGTCTGATATCCACTGTGTTTTTGTTCTGCCTTATCGTTGTGTCGCATGTTACTTAGTGGTTTATCGATTTTCCGATTACTATTTTTTTTATTATTTCCATTTGTCATCTGTTTGTCCCTTGTTTCATCTGACCCGATTCCATTTTGGAATTTCATGCTGTATGTTGTATACCTTAGACTAAAGCACGGCCGTAGAAAAACAGGTCTGGACACTCGCCTGGAAACTTGACCCCCTTGTTGTTTGGCTGCAGTTCGCCAAGTTACCGAGAATATTGTGTTTTATTGGCACTGCTGTTAGGGTGGTCGGACTCAAACTCCGCCCACTTATATTCCACTACGATAAACAATTTATCAAAACGTATTTTTTTTATCAATTTGTGAAATATTTCCTTCGCTTACAAATTTAAGAAACGGCTACAGCAATCTTTATTTACTTTATAAATTTAACAATGAAAATAAGTGGGCGGGGTTTGAGTCCGATCGCCCTAACTGAAGCGCCAATAAAACACAATATTCTCGGTAACTTGACGAACTACAGCCAAACAACAAGGGGGTCAAGTTTCCAGGCGAGTGTCCAGACCTGTTCTTCTACGGCCGTGGACTAAAGCATACTTTGTTTATTTATGGTTTTCTATTATTTGATTAGTTTTCTTCAGCAGTCATTCATTTCGCAGTGGAGTATGTCCAAGCAAATAAATCCAGTCATGCGCTCTCATTGCACAGTTCTTTCCAAGATCATAAACTATACAGTTTCCACTAAAATGTCAACTAATCAGAATTCCGTGAGTTAAAACCACAGTATTTATTACTACCTTGAAAAAATCATCCAACATGGAGAAGACGATCTTAAACAAATCTGCCAGACTGATTTTCGATATCTGCCCTCGTGTAGGCGTAAACAATTATCATCGCTAAAAAAAATCATAAACAAGAAAGCATGGCGTTAAACGTTGACCAAAATCTGTCACTCACTGTCATTATACTCCACATTCAACCGAGGGAGCGTCGCGCACGATTATGCTGTCTGTAGCTGGAAGAAAAATTCTGTAGTAAACACAACGACAATTTTTTTGGTGACCAAAATATTTTAGTAATGATAACAAAATATTTTCGTGGTGACCACAAAAAATATTTGGCAGGGTCAATACTAGCAAAACATTTTGTGGCTGCTACAAATTTTATTTTTTTTGTGTGTGTAGTTGAGGTGCAGCAGAGGGATGAGTATCTGCCTGCAACTTGTGCGTCAGTTTCTACCAAAAGTGTCACGGTAGGCGTGACGTCTTGTCACGTGATGTGACACTTGGAGCGCCAACCCCCTTCCTCTTCCATGACTATTCCCGATGTTCAACCCACCAGGGACATTGATACGAACAGCGAAGGTGAGATGACAGATTTATGTCGGCGAGAGATAGTCGTGTCATCTTCGTGCTCCAGGGCCCCGTCACAACTCTCTACTTGCCGTACACCGAGGAAAAAAAAAATATATATATATATTGTTGCGGTGAAAAAAGTGTTATTAAGGCCTCGCTCTTTAGTTTTGCAGTGGTTTAGAAAACATTTTTTTTCTCGCAAATTAATACATACATCAAAAATTCATTCTAGCAGTTTTTACACATGTATAATCGTTTGTACCTGATTTGTCCTGTTTAAATACACCAAACGGATTTTAAAATTTTTGTCCTTGTAATAGTACAAATTTGTAGTCAAAATAAGCCAAAACGAGGAAAAATATTTTTTACCAAACGGTACATTCTTTTAAAAAAACATTCTGGCAAAATTGTGTATCGTATGGCTGTACACGGTCCCCATTATTTTTTAAAAACATTAAGTTAAAATATATTCAAGTCATTTGCAATTGTTTGAAATAAATGAAAGATCATGGCCTTAAGGTTCTTATCTAGGTAGGCTGCGTTGGTGTATGTGAGGTACAAAACCGATGGAGTGTTAAGAGCGACGTCGGTCGGCCTATGTAATACATTATCGCCTCTACACGCAAACACAGCAACTGGCGCGCACAGATTTACTACTACACATTTTCCTATGGGACTTTAAGCTGTGACTGTATTATTTTATTTGCGATACTTATGGTTCAAATTCTAGCGCTTATTTCTATTATTGTGTTTTTCGAATCAGGTTGGAATTTTCCAAGATACGGCAGTTTAAAAAAAAAACGTTTTATTTAAACAATTTTGAGAGTCTTAAAAATCGTGTTTCCAATACTGAAATGTGTTTTCTTTTCACAGATGTACAAACGTAAAGGGCGTTGAGATGTTTCTTCCAAAAATGATTACTTGTAACTCGCTGCAGTGCGTTTCGAGCGTAGGTAGATAGGAACCTTAAGGGTTTCACCTACCAAATAAATTGTAATGTACAGGTAAATGTGTTTTTTTTTTTATGAAATGAAAACTCATTTCGGGCATTGTTAAGACATCCTGCTCATAAAAAACACACATTTGAAGCCCTCCAACAATTATAACAGCGTTTATGTGCTGTCGTAACTCAAAATGTACTAATTGTATGTATACATGAAACGGACAGACACCTTGCACTAAACTATGCTTCAGAATTTACACCAATGAATTATATGGTCTCCGGTTCAGGTTTTATAAAATGGATAAACGTGAATGTTGCATGCTATTTCAGCGCTAGGCTTGTTGACGCAAGGCGCTCGCCTGATCTGCAGTTATCACTGATAATACGCCATTTTATGACGGGATATTACGGGCGAGATATACAGCAATTTTCATCACCATGATTTTATTTTTTATTTGTACCAAATATATTTTTCTTGTTTTAGACAAAAGATGTTACTAAACTTGGCTCATATATGGCTTTTTTTTTCTCTCGTAGTTTCCGCGAATGGCTTGTTAAAGTCAAAATTTGCATGTTTCCGATTTAAGGACTACACTAAAACCAACTGACATACCAAACTGAAAAAATTCACAGTGGATAAAGACGTCGCAGGCTACAATGACATGCTCATAAAAAAACAAAGAATAAAAACAGTTTGTATTTTAATAAAAATGTTGAAATTTTAAATAAAAATGTAAAATATCCAAAAACCAAAAAAATACAAAAGTATTTTAATTTGTCGTTTAACATAGCTGAATTTATAGCCTACAACATCGTTATTCACAGTGAATTTTTTCCAGTTTGGTAAGTGAGTTGGTTTTAGTGACGTCCTTAAAACGGAAACACGCAAATTTTGGCTTTAATGAGCTATTTAGCAAAAACTATGAGAGCTATAAAAAAATTTATAAGAGCAAAAATGTGTCACATTTTCAGTCCAGAACAAGAAAAAATCGGATACAAATATAAAAACAAAACCATGGTGATGAAAATTGCTGTTGAACGCCTCTTAAGGTGGCTGCCTGCTCAGTCCACTGAGTGGCGTGCACAGCTTCGGCCGTTACAAGACTATACGAAAATTGCTCAATATGCATGAGTGATTCCTGCTTAGGAATAGCGATGATAGACCATTACACCTGCGTATACCCATATCATATAGGCCTACACCACAACTCAATAGAACATATTTTATAACGGTCGAAAATAGCTATAAATGAAAGTTTTTGCGATTATTTTAAATACTAAGAACATGATCCATCATTTATACTGCTTTGACGAAGAAAATTTTTTATTCACAAACGACAGCAGATTTTGAAAAACTGTGGCACAATTTTACAAAAAATTATTATTACCATGTCGTCTAATTTTTTTCTAGACAAATATTTGTGTTTGGCTGATTATTAAGAAATTCCGTAATTGCATAATTAGCCGACACGATTGTGTATTTTGTCTTGAAAAAAATAGTTAAAGTACTTATACAATGTTTTTCACAAAACAGTTTTTTGAAATTTGATATTAATTATTGTAAAAGCAGAATCTTTTAGAAGGTATACGCGTGTACTATATACCTTTAACTTTTATATTACGTCATAAAATTATAGTTCATCACTAATTGTTTCATACAAGTGATAGTTGTCGGCGAGAATACTGTACACCCCCGGAAATCTTTGTAAAACTTTTGAGGCGACGAGAGAGCAATATGACTCAGAATGTCACGATTGACGATAAAATCATCGCCTCTATGCGCACGGTAAGTACATAGTTCTTACCTCGGGAGGCTGTGTTAGCGTGTGTGAGGCACATAATCGATAACGCGCTAGGGCGTCGTCAGCCGGCGTATGTAACGTAGTATCGCCTCAACGCGCCTGCCACGCAACTGGCGTGCGGACCTTTACTATTAATCTTCTTCCAATGGGACTTTAAGCGGTGACCATGTCATTTTACTTGTGGAAACTATCGTTTAAAGTCTAACGCCTGCTTCTATCATGGCGTTTTTCGAATCTGGCCGATATATTTCTATATACGGCAGTCTGAAAAGGCCGTTTTTAGCCATTTTGAGGGACCTAAAAATGATATTTCTAATAAGCTATACTAAATTTTTAAACTTATAGAAGCGATTTTTTTAAGTTTATGTTCTTTTCATAGACATACACGTGTAATGCGTGTCGAGTAGTTTCCTCAAAAAATGATTAATCGCGTTTTCAACACGAAATATAGACATAAGTAAACTACGTGAGGGTTTGCTTTGCGCAATAGATGCCTTAGGCAACCATGAAGACGAGACTGTACTGCGGGTTGCAGTTCTCACAAGCTGCAGGCTCTGCTACTATCCTCGTCTGGACATCGTTTACTCGTTACTGAGCATCGTCACCTCATTTTTAAGCATTAATGAGATAACTGTGGATTTATAATAAGCCCATCCGAAAGAATTAGAAATGACAGTTTCGTCATTGGTAATTTGTAAATTGTTATGTATACGATCGCCAGACTTGAGTATCTGGAATTAGAAACAGCATTTTTTTCTGTTTCACACATTAAGAAAATAGTAATTTACTTATTGCTTCTGATAAGTGTATCTACGTTGTTCATGACAGTACAACAGAACGGAATTTGCAACCTTAAATTTGTGTGTGTCATGTCATTATGCCGTGTGTAACGCCAATAGTGCGGGCTGTATTAATTTGAATCGATGCATAGAAAACTGTTTATAAGATGTTATTAACTCGCAGGTATTTATAACTAAGATTACATTTTTCTGACCAGTGTTTATATATATATATATATATATATATATATATATATATATATATATGTAAACGTAAACAAGCATATATAAATAAAAGATCGTGGCAGTGTTTATGTTTACACTCAGCGGAAACATATAAAATGATGTAAAATATACATTAATCAGAGTTTTTGGGTGCTCCCTTTATCGCGAACAACCTACACAAAGAAATATAATCTGACATAAGGTTGTTTACGTTTGTTTAAAACTGTTTTATATTTTGCACAAAGACGAATAACATTTATATAAGAGGCAAAATTTGCAAATTACAACAAACAAACTTGTTTCACGCATTTGTAAACCTATCTTTGTAAAGTGCGAGTGTGTATGTGCCACCATCAAAGTTTCAATACTTTGACGTTGGTATATTAGCTCTGGGCAATTAATAAGCGTTTTGTTTTATAACCTTGAGTGTGTTCTCTGATGCACCTTAAGAGGGCGTGGTAAATAAATAAACGCTGAAAACGTCAATTGGTTTCTACGCTTTTTTCGAAGCCAATATGGATAAAATACTGAATGACAATCCTAGATAATGGTATTTGCCAACTTTATGAGTACATATTTATCCAGAATTATTAATTCGTTACGCGTGATCTCTTGCGCGGCGCAGTTAAATGCACGAGGTTCCGGCGTCAGAGATTGAGCCTCAGAAGTTCGTAACACTGAAAACAATTCAGTTTTAAACGTTGGCTAAAATAATTGTATAGGATTGCTATTGTTTAATTTTCGCAAATTGGCTTCAAGAAATCTACAATAATAGATTAATGCTTTTAGCGTTGAATTATGTACCACGCCCTCTTAATATTGTCGTTGTTTGTTTGCGCCAGGTCACCTAGGCAGGCAGTGACCTTATGAATATTCACTTGTGCAGACAGAAGCCGTCATTGGGTGGGTTCTCAACCTTCCATTCAACCCCTCCGCCTGGGAATTACGGCCAAGGCCGCGAGCCGAGCTGTAGCGTGGTAGGAAACTATTTTTTCCTGCATGATTATTAAAAATTTTTCCAATACGTTTATCTGCGAAAAGAATACACACTTTAAAATGTGCCCCTACGATTTTAAAAATGCCGTCCGCTAATTATAAACGTGATTTCCAAGCTCCCCAAGAGAGGTAAAAATGACTTTTTCCACGTTGCTGTAGCTGAGAAAATATCAACCGTAATCGTAAAACGAAAACCACAGAAACATGCATTGAACTTTACCACATAGGACTTCCCACTAATAAAACCACAGGGACATTGCTTCAAGTCTCTTTAAAAAACAGATTCTACGAAAACACTGTACGCTAGTTTAGTACACCGCGCCTAGAGGTGATGAGGTGTTTGACAGACGTGTTATATTCGACTTATCGCCTTCCTCGTTTCCGTGACTCAAACGTAAGAAAGGTAAAGTCCACTAACTCAAACTTAGGGGGGGAGGGAGAGAGGGAGGGGGCAAATAAAATCTCTCGCCGCCGTCGTTATTTTCCCACATTTTCCTTTAAGTTTTACATGTTTACAATTCAGAATGACATTGGCTTAATTGTGTAGTAGGGAGAATAGTAGCTGATCACACCGCAGGTGTAAAAAAACGTATTTTTGCAATCCGCAGGCGCCCCCCTTCGCCACAGAATAGTTGGCAGGTCTGTGGATCACGGCAGGAGGGGAGAGTCTAGGGTTGTGGGAGGGGCCGCGGTGGCCGAGTGGTCAGACCTCTCGCCTCCCACCAAGGCGATCCGGGTTCCATTCCCTGCGGGGTCACATGTGGGAATTGTGCCGGACGATACCGCTGGTCGGCGGGTTTTCTCGGGGATCTCCTGTTTCCCCCGCCCTTTCATTCCGGCCCTACTCCAAACTCACATCATGTCACCCTTCACCAGCGCTGAAGACCTCGATGTTGGGCGCTGACCAAAACCTCTTCACTCACTCACTCTAAGGTTGTGAAGAGGGAGAGGGGAGGGATGACGTTGTATACTCGCGATCCTCGGCGACGCGGACGAGATGCGGTGACAGACACGGAGAGGCTCAGAGAGATTGCCGAGGCGGTAATGAAGAAGACGAAGGATGCCAGGACAACAAACATCGCACTAGGCTCAGGTGAGTGTAACACAAACACACACGGACGTAACGTCAAGTCAGAGACACGCACACATCACCTGCACGTAGGGTACACGCGCCGACAAACCCGCTCCTGACATTTCTTAAGAGGGCGTGGTAGATAAATAAACGCTGAAAACATCAATTGTTATATACGCTTTTTTTGAAGCCAATTTGGATAACATACTCAATGACAATCCTAGATAATGGTATTTGCCTACTTTAAGAGTAAATATTTATCCAGAATTACTTATTCGTTACGCGTGATCTCTTGCGCCGCAATTAAATACACGAGGTTTCGGCGTCAGAGATTGTGCCTCAGAAGTTCGTAACACTGGAAACAACTTTGTTTAAAACGTTGGCTAAAACTATTGTCTAGGATTGCTATTGTTTAATTTTCGCAAATTGGCTTCAAGAAACCTACAGTTATAGATGAGTGCTTTTAGCGTTGAATTATGTACCACGCCCTCTTAATGTTTGTTGCAAAGGGGGCTTACAATTACAATTTATTGGTTTATGGATATACGCCATTTCTCATGTTTTACTGACTAAACTTGTGTTGCAGCGACAAAGTACAAAACCACAAAAAACTGATAAAATACACAAATAACAGATGAAAGCAATTCCAAAGAAATACCGTCGTACGATGTCTGCAACGATGTCGCTGGTCGTCACATCGAGCCTCTGCTGTAGCGAGCAGTTTCGTATGGGACACGTCCAGTGCAGAAGACAGACGGAAATGTGTTTTTCCCACTGTAGACACAGTGTTAGTGTGCTAATGAAAAGTTTTTTGTTACGTTGGTATTGTTACAAATAAATTAGACTTTCTTCTATAATTAGTCAAATGTCACTTGATTCTGTAACTTACGTCACATCTCATTTGACATCCTGATCTTCTGACGTCATACGGCTTATCAGGTTGAAAAACAACACCAGCACATCCGACATGTGTAATGGCTGTAGCACAGAAACGGTACGTTTCCGGACATAGCTTCCTTTTGAAAATATTGTCTACTCAGTCCCCTCTACTAGCCCTAGAAGTTTGTAACGTGAATTTCCGACCATTCTGTATCACTAGAGATGATGGTTCATCGCGGGAAAATCTGATTGTTGGTTGGGTTTCAACATACGTCCAGCTTCTTTAAAGATGACTGGTTTGTGCGAATAGACGTTGCCCCATTTGACTGAGCCAATAAGAATCCCGCTACTGTAATATTTGATGCCTGTTATTGGTCTGCAGACAGCTACGCTGTGTCGGTATTTACAAGCAGGACCGGATTTAGCAATAGACCCACTACGCCCGAGCCTAAGGCGCAACTTTGCTAGGGGCGCACATTTAGCCCGGAGAAATATCAAGAATTTTCCATACCTGCTTGGGGTCGCAGTGGCCGAGAGGTCAGACCTCTCACCTCCCACCAAGGCGGGTTCGATTCCCGGGTCGGTCCCCGGATTGACGCATGTGGGAATCGTGCCGGACGATGCCGCTGGTCGGCGGGTTTTCTCGGGTATCTCCCGTTTTCCCCGCCCATTCATTCCGGCGCTGCTACATGCTCACCTCATGTCATTCCTCACCAGCGCTAAAGACCTCGATGTTAAGTACTGACCAAAACCTCTCACTCACTCCATAACTGCTTTTATAAGTGCCAATATGTCGACCAGTAAGATTTTTAATGGCTGGAATTGTATGTGTATTTAATGTAAAACTGTGATTTTCAACTAACTGCATTAGATACAACGAAAATAATCATAATGCCCATTATAATTTTTGTATGCATAGCGAGAGGACATAGTAGAGTAATTTTTAATGTGGTGTTGGAAATGGGACAAGGGCGCGAGTTGTAAGAAAGGATGCAAAAGTGAATCTGCGGCGGCACTGCTTCTCACAGGCCTGGGGCGTCTAGATGCACAAATACGACCCTGTTTACAAGACTATGTTGGCACAACAATTTTCGCAATATACCATCATTAGAGACACTGGTATATCGCGGGAAAAGTTGATTGTTTGCTAGGCTCCAACATACTATGTATAACAATGGAGGTTTTGTATCGGCATTGGCTATAGTTTACATGAAGCACTGTGTCTCTCTTCAACAGACCCAATTATAACTGTACAGTTTTAAGACAGAACGCGTGTGATTTGCCAGAAAACTGTTCACACGTGTTACGATTGAGGTACTACAGTTTATTGGAGACTAAGTTAAATATTTTCGCGATTTTCCAGTGTCTCTAACCATCATATCTACCGATAACATCCAATTACTGTATTTTATTTGGGTCAAAGACGTTATATTTCGAGAGTGGTGCAACATTTACGTTGGTTTTTAGTTTCACTGCAGTTTTCATGTTAAAAACATTAAAGATGATTTCAAAACGACTGAAAGAAAATTGAAGCTTTGTTAAATGTATTCCTTTAATCTTCGTGGATGAAGACTGAATCACCACAAAAGTTATTTACAAAGGTACGGGTAAACGAGCAGATAACATGTCATGGGCTACATAATAAAACACTTCAAAAACATCCCATAAAATATATTTATATTCTATAAAACAACCTTGAATTTGCAATTTTTCCGTACTGCTGCGATCTTTTTTTTTTTTTAAAAATCCCAATATTACGTTGTTAGTTTTAAAATGTTTTATTACAAAGTTCATGGGATGTTAGTTCACAGTGAAATATTTTATTTAAGTAGATCAATTAGTTTTCACTATTTGTATCGCAGCGTAATAAGCAAATTTTGATTTTAAAGCACCGTTACGAAAAAAACTACGCCAGCTGAAATTGTTTCGTAAAAGAGAACTGCACTCACGAGTATCGTCTACAAAACTAACACTATTTCATATAAATATAAAATTATGATTTTTTCGCACTTGAACACCCGTAAGGCCACAGGACCGATTTATTCTAGTTTTAGTAAGTTTTATTTTTTAAATCCTGAAAGCAGATATCGCAAAACTGTTTAATAGAAATGTTGGCAATTGTTTGTACTATGCACTCAATTTTTTAAAAACGCAACGGAACGTGACTAGTTTCCATAATTTTGACTAATTATTGATTTAAAAAATTTAACTAAGTCGATTATTAGCCATAACTACAGAATCTTATGTTTTGAAAAAAAAAATTGGCTACATATTGCAAACAACTTCCTACATTTATATTATATAACGGTTTTGCGATATCTGCTAACTTTCATGATTTAAAAAATAAAACTTACTACAACTAAAATAAATACGGTCCTTTGGCCTTAAGGGGCCTCCCTACCTGAACTTCAAACGCGTTGCAGGTAGTTATGGCTATTATTTTTTTTACGAAACTACTAAAGGTGCATTATATTTGTATATCAATGAAAAGAACACATACTTCAAACTATGTCACTATAGTGTCAAAAATTCGGCACGTGTACCTAAAACATAATTTTCGAGGAAAAAATAAAAGTGTTTTTTTCAGACTGCCGTATTTATAAAAATAACAACCGTATTCGAAAATCACAACTATAGAAACAATCGTTAGACTTTCAACTATGTTGGCCACAAATAAAATAATGTAGTCACCGCTTAAATTCTCTTAGGGAAAAGGACAATAGTAAAACATTGTACGCCATCTGAGTGGCTTGCACGGAGAGGCGATAATACATTACATACGCCGGTCGACGGCAACCTTACCGCTCCTGCCTCACACACACAAACACAGATTATATAGGAAGGGTCATAACAGTGAGTCAAAATCAAAGTTTGAAAGTTACGCTACCAAGCAAATAGTAAAATTCAATTATTCACAGTGAAATAACATGCCACGAGCTACGTAACCAAACATGTATAAACTCACAACGTAATATTTTGAATCATTAAAAAAAATCGCAAAATTACAGGAAAAATTTGCAAATCCTGCAATTTTTTAAAATACAAAAGTTATTTATTGTTAGTTTTTCAAATATCTTATTACGTAGCCCATGGCATATTACTTCACTGTGAATTATTTCGTTTATGTAAGAAAACTGGTTTCAACTACTGTACTCGCATGACAGCGTAACATGCAATTTTTTTACTTTGGCGCACCGTTATGAAAACTATGGGAACTAAAATTGTTTAGTAAGAGGAAACTGTACTCACAAGTATCGTTAACAAAACTAACAATATTTCATTACAATACATATATTTTGGTATTTAACGCACTTGATAAACCTTACGACCATGAATCATCGTTTCTATTGTTTTCAAGGAAATTATTTTTTAAATTCTAAACGAGAGGAGATATTTAAAAATTGTTGCACAATTTTGCTAAATATTGTTTTCACTGTGTACATTAATTTATTTTCTACACATACATTGCGTAGGTTTGGTTACATTGTTATTCGCATAATTAGCAGAAACCACTGTGTATTATTTGTCTAGTAAAAACTTAATTTAATATAGTATTTTAACAGAACTGTGCAAAGATTTATTTGATACATGCTCTCGTTTTGGATTAATGAAATAATTACCGTAAAAACAATATAAATTATGGATCATTGCCTAAACAGTGAGTGAGTCACCATTTTGAATTTTTTTTTCTGTGTCATAACTTTCCCTCTGGGTAAATTTTTGGAACTTTAACCAAACTACGGAATAGAATACATATTGATAGAATTTTAGACACCGTAAACCTTTATTTTTTGTTACCGTCGTTACAGAGCGAATTGCAGTTAAGAAAGTTATAACTATTTTCTAACTGCAATGAGATCTGTAAGAACAGTAATGACAGCCAAAAAAGATATTTTCGGTGTCTGAAATTCTGTCAGTACGTATTAAATTCCGTAGTTAGGTTAAAGTTCCAAAAATTTACCCAGAAGAAAAGTTATGACTAGAGACGGGAAAATTCGCGTGTTCACTGACATGTAGGCTAGCCTGCAAGAATATGTGTGAACTGAAGCACGGCCGTAGAAGAACAGGTCTGGACACTCGCCTGGATATTTGACTCCCTTGTTTGGCTGCAGTTCACCAAGTTACCGAGAATATTGTGTTTTATTGGCGCTGCAGTTAGGGCGGTCGGACTAAACTCCGCCCACTTCCTTTCCACTAAGATAATCAATTTATCAAAACGTATTTTTTTTATCAATTTATGAAATACATTCTTCGCTCAAAAATTTAAGAAAAGGCTCCAGCAATCTTTATTTACTTTATAAATTTAACAATGGAAAGAAGTGGACGGAGTTTAAGTCGGACCGCCCGGAAAACAGCGCCAAAAAGTACGACATTTTTCGGTAACTTGACGAACTACAGTCAAACAACAAGGGGGTCAAGCAAAATACATTGTTAGATAGGCGAGTGTCCAGACCTGTTCTTCTACGACCGTGAACTGAAGAAGACGGCAGATGCTCATTAGCTGCTTGCTGTTAAAGTGATATATATCTGTATTAGTTACATTCCCATTATTGGCTCAGAGACATCCAGGAGCTGTCAAATACGTCAAAGGACAGTTGCGAAAGTGATACAAACATACAGGTGATGGAATTCTAGCTTGTGGTCAAAAGAAAACGCGAATTTTTCAGGTCTCTACGTATGACACAAAATAAAACAAAAATGCACTTCTGGTCCGAGGGCCAGAGGCGCCGGAGCGTAAGGGCGATTCACGTTCGCGCGTCGGACTCAGAGAAGCCTTTACTCGCACTTGTACTAAACTAGCGAGAGTTACGAAGAGCGTACAATCAATGTTGACCAATGAGACTCTTCTCCCCACATCCCCCACCCGCCGAGTGAAACTGCAGTATAGATAGCCCCAGCAGCCGCGCATTCATAACACCAGCTTGTTTGTAGCGACAGAGATAATTGCGATTCTCGTGTGAAATGTCGACGCGCAAACGACGCGTTGGGGAGGGGGTGGTATATGCCCCCCAGGGACAAAAGCAAAACAAAAAAATAGTAGACGGGGTGTTGCGCGGTCGGCGAAGCTTCACAGAAGAACAATTAACAGCCGTTATAACGAGCAGGTCCGGGTTGGGGCAGGCGGTTAGGCGGCTGAAATTCAATTGTCACAGGAAGTATAATTCTGTAACGGTCGCCGGGGGTGGACGAGGGGAGAAGAGTGGGGGAAGGGGGTGGCTTTGAAAGAGAGCGTGAAAAGTGAGTTAATTAGCCAGCAGGACTTAACTCCGGGCCGCACTGCTGCGCCCATTGTAGATCACCGGCCTCGCGGAAATGACCACCCCACGTGATATAATAATTGGGCGATATTTAATTTCACCCCCTCCCCACTTTTCTACTCGGAGAACTTCTGTTCTCACAACGCGGCATCCCGTGTGAAAACGTTTTATTCACGCGCGGCAGAGTGGAAATTAAAAAAAAAAAATAAATAAAATAATAGGGAGTGAGTACGGCAGGGTAGATTTCTCTTGCTGTTCACTTCTGTCGGTGTTATATTACCACGGGGGTGGGTGGGGGGTTAGTTTGTTTATTGCCACCGGCAGATGTGGCAGCACTGTGCAGGGTAGAGGGTGGCGGAGTAATTACAAGACGATAAATAAGATATTAAACCGCTGCAAGAGGCGGTCTACATGTGCGCCAGCTGCGGTGGGCAGAGCTTGTCGAGTCGTGTGGTCAACATGCTTCCTTGCCTGGCCTACCGAGGGATGTGTAGAGCTTCGGCCGTTACCAGAATACTGGGAAACTACTCGTCGCACACGAGTCATGTATGTCGAGGAATAGTATTTAAAGTACATTACACGTGTGTATACCTATGTAAAGTTAACCATTACTCATTAAAGAATATTTTCTAGCGATCGAAAACGGCGAAACATGGGAGTTTTGCCGGAGTTTTTTTTTTGTTAGGTTGGTAAATCTTTGCGCAGTAGGTTTCAAAACGTCTAGCGTGTATAGTAGACGCCTTTAACTCCAATTTTGTAAAAAAAAAAAATAAAAAATAAAAAATAAAAATTAGATATTTAAATAGTAAGTACTAACACACATATTTTCTCTAAGTATTAAAGGCTTATAACAAGTCGTTGCCTGTGTAAAAAAAAAAATATTTAAATATTCTTCAAAACCAAAATGTTGCCTAGTACTGAGAAAAAAAGCATCAAGTTGTTGTTTTGAAGAAATATGTCAAAAAGCAATACCAAATAAATTTCAAATATTTAAATGTCATAATAAAAGCAAAACATTGAATTCATTTACAAAAATGAGCGTGAGTTAAGAAAAAACAATGTTTTTGCTCTCCTGTAAAATATGACCTCTCGTAGTTAAGGTTCGGCATCAGTCGCCATATTGAATAATTATATTTTCCGCTCTTATGACATTCTGAGAATAAACATGTGAAATTCCTTACTACAATATCACTTCTATTTACTTTGCGCTACAATAAAAGTATCGCAGTTGAACTTTTAATGTATGTTTAATCCGTAATTAGTCGAGCAATTTTTTTATATTCTTAATTTACTCGACTGATTACGACTAAAATATACGTTAAAAGTTCAACTGCGATACTTTAATTGTAGCGTAAGGTAAATAGCATTAATATTATAGTAACAAATTTCATATTTTTCTTCTTAGAATTTCATAAGAGCGAAAAATATAATAATTCAATATGGTTACTGGTGCCGAGCCTTAAGGTTTTCTCCCTTAATAGGGCAGAATACACCTTCGTATTTAATAATACGTCATCAATGGTAGGGTTTCATTCAATGTGTCATAGAGGATAGTTGTCTACGGGAAGACTGCACGCCAGTTAGTAACTTGCGCCTAGAGACTAGTGTGAGGTGTGACGTGTGTGCTGTGTCGTCCTTATTGCTTCCACACTTCTAGGCCTCGAATGCCAAAATATATATATTGCACGAATCGAAAACACACTTTACCTTTTCTTACATCTTTGGAATCGAATTTGGAAAATATTCTGAAATATATTGTCGACCTTTACGTAAACATTCTGAAGCAAACCGCACTTCGATATCTCGACTGGTTCGATAATTCTGGAAGACTAATCGAAAACATGTTTCGCGTCTCAGCTTTTCATAGTTTATTTATTACACAACATTATAGTCAAAATTACTGCATAAAACGATTTTATGCAGTACAGGAAAACCAACTTACTTATCTAAATAAAAAAAATCATACTGAAGAACAGTACCATGTGCTATTGACATGACATGTATAAAAACCACATTAATTAGATTTTATATTTTTAAAATATTTTTTTAAATTACTAACAATTTTTATTTCAAATTCATTTTTTTAAATACAAAAAATCAATGCTGTTTGCAAACATGTCATGCCATAGTCCACGGCATTTTTCTTTAGTGTGATTTTTTTTTTTTTCATTTTGGTAAGTAAGTTGGTTTCTCTTCATTGTATATAATAGTTTAACGCAAATTTTGGCTTCAATATGCTATAATACATAAATTAAAAAAAAGCTAAAAAAAATCCGTTACGATAAAATATAGTCATAATACATGCACACAAAACAAACCATATCTCTAAAATTAAAAATATTTTTAAAGCAATCAAAATTTTCAGTGAACAGCATTTTTAAAACATAAGAACGCAATTTCACACATACAAGACTAAAAAGCAGAAAATAATTGTAATAAAAACTAATTATTTATATATAACGTTTTTAAAACAGACTAAAGAGTATAAAATAATTTATCTTATGAAAATACTTATTAGATATAAAACACAATAAAAAATGAGGTAGAATCAATCGATACTAGCAAGAGGAGTAGAGAGTAGATGATGTTGATAAAACTCACTCACTCATTAGCAGTGTAATAAAACTGTCAATGACTTGCGTGGATCAATTATGTGTTGCATGCGCCCCACGATTGCTTACTTTTAAACGTCACAAGTATTTTCAGAGTGAACTTGTTAACTTTCTTATAAAAAAAAGCGGTACATTAAAAAATCTATTATTTAAAATTATTTCTATTTTAGATTATTTGTAGGATAGGGGTGGCCATCTACCTATGCTGCTCCTATTTTTTTTTGTAGGACCTGGTAAGAAAAGATTTTGATGACATATAAGTTTTCCTAGTGAAAACAGTACTATTTTGTAAAAACAGGCTATCTACCATCAAAGAAATCAACCAAGGCTGAACGTTAAAGAAAATTGCCCAGTCTTTAAAACGGCTCTGCTTACAAATTACTACTTGTGACGGACCTTCCTTCGGGGTTACTTTGACCATTAAAATTGTTAGTTTTGGAGGCTTTTGGTACATTAGTAGGTAATTGGAACCTAGTGCTTGAAATTATTTCTTTGGTGCATATATTTAACATTTAAAACTCTCTTTACTTAAGGACATAAAGACCAAAATTTGTAGCGTACAAATTTGCCACACAAAGTCAAAAGTTGACGGCACCGTACTTTGACCACTCAAAATATTAGTTTTTGGGTTTTCTGGTAAATATTCAGATAATCTGAGCCGAGTATTTAAACAAATTTCTTTCATCCTTACAGTTAATGTTCGAAACTTTCGCCAATAAACGACATAAAACCCAAAATGTTGAGGGGTCAAAGTTACCCGCCAGGGTCAGAGTTGACGGTAGTTGGACAGGGCGAGAGTGAATGTTGAAGACTTACCTCGAGACAGAAGGCGGCGTGTTGACGAGGACTGAGGAAGAAAGTGCCATCCAACAGAGGATAGCGATCATACACGGCCATGTTGTCGCGACACAGCAGACACGTGACCCTAGACATGTGCACTGCCGCTAGCGTCGACAATATGAAGCAGCGCGTCTCGTCGTTGCCATGGTTACCTTCGTCCTCCATCTGCAACACCCACAGGGAGCATTACATTACAGTAAGGGTCGACTACACAGTCATTAGAGGAACATCACGAGGTAAAGGTGAAACTAACAAGAACTTGAGTAAAATATGAGAATTTATTCGTCTGCATTGCACAGTCAGGAAATTAAGATATCTCAGCTGAGGTTATTTATTTATTTTGTCAAACCTTCATGGATCCTACAGTCCTACTAGGAAGTTCTCATGGATAATCATTTTTATAGGTGATTCGGAATAAAGTGAACACTCAAAAAAGCCCTGATTAATTTCTATTTCCTGCCAGTTTATATCTTTCCGCCGATGTAAACACAAATAATGCCACGTGCTTTTATTTACATAGGGTCGTGCAATGTTTACAACTACATTAAACTGCTCCGATTAATTTTAGCTACAATATCTACTCATTAAATGCACGGGGGCTGAATGTAAGATATAAAAAAAGTAATCTTAGTTATAAATACCTGCGAGTTAATGTCTGGTTTCTGTCCATCGAATAATCTAAACAACACGCGCTATTGCCGTTACGCATCTCGTAAATGAGGGCATATTTTATTTGAATTTGTAACGCAAAACCGCCACTACAACAGACATGACACACGCTATTCAATAATTCAAGTTTCGTTCAGTTCTACTGCCACGAACAACGACGACG
>PNEQ01122139.1:0-23781 GCA_003012365.1 Medauroidea extradentata
AATCGACATAAGTATCGGTCCGCCCCGAGAGGACAGCAACGACGTGCTACCCGGACAAAAAGACTTGCAACTCTTTCATTATCTAGTAACATAGTATCCAGAACTTGCAAAGAGCAACAATAGACGACTAAACACCCGCAGAAACAGTTAATAATAAATAAATATATTTTAAAGAAATAAAACAAGACGAACGTCGTAAGTTTTGTAAACTTTCAAGAGAGACGATCCGAAAATCATGTACGGCTAACGAGAAATATATTATACAGGAATTTCACTCTACAGTAACTTATCGAGACGTGGTGTTGTACAACAACTATAGGCCCCGGACATGAATATTTTATTTTTTAAATTAAATTTTATTTTCATTAATTATTTCAACGTTCTGGTCTACATTCCGGGAAGTTCTGAGCTCTAATTCCGTTAAATCCTTCATGCGGACGTTCAATTCTTAGACACAAAAACTACAAGGCAGATCGAATTAGTGCAGTTTACATGTAAGACTTTAAAATGGGTTAATTGTATTATGCAGTTCACTTACCATTTAGGTTCCTCAACAACATCAGCTCACATACATCATCTCACTAATCTCAAGGTTGGGGAACCAAATACGTTTTCGCGAAACCGTTTCTGACCAAAACTTTCTAATGCGGCATTAAACTTCAAGTAAACATTTTGAAATTATGCAATTGAGGGTACTGTCACCAACGGTTGTTCAACAGGGTAAATCAGATGTTTTTCATTCGATTAACCTCTTACATTTGAGAGTATAACTACTCCACAACGTCAAACTGGCAGGGCTATAAATAAGGCCCAGGCGTAGTCGCTGTTAGTGGCAGGGACAAATTTAAGACTGCTTTTCGCGTGGACAGCTATAGCTACTTATCCTGCTGCAGATTTAGCTCAACTAGCCGCTTGGACATTCTAACACTTGATGCCTGAAGTATCAATCTTGTGTACAGAGAGGTTTTTAAGTTAAAGAAAATATTATCAGTTACGAATAATACTCGCGAGCAAAGCCACGGGGGACTGCTAGTTCAGTATAAAACTAAAAAACAATGTTTGTGTCTGCGTCAAAGAGTCTAAAATTACAAAAAATTTCGTTCTGTAGATAAAAATATTTTCAATTACTTTAAGTGTCTAGGATGCCCTCCGGTGCTTCCCCTCATTTTCCCACTCATCACGTGACTTCGTATCCCGGCTCGGGAATGTATATTGTGTTTTCCCAGCACTCCACTTCCTCCCTTCATAGGCTCTTGAGGCTTCGTTGCCTTGTAACTCAACGTTGTAGTGTGAACACGAGGTTTCGCTAGCCAGCACAGAGTACAGTGTAGCGAGCCGCGAGCGGAGCTGCTCTCAATGATGCTCCATTCGGGTGTCGGTTTGTTCGCTAATCCCATTGAGTGTTACATTACAAGTTAGTGCAGTGGAGCGAGTCAAGTGTCGCATCATTTGTATTTCACAACGACGGTATAGCAGTCTGTGGCCAGATGTATCTTGTGTAGTGAATGCCACGATGAAGTGGACCAAAAAAAACATTGCTAATTATTGAAAGTTATCCGAATTAAGGGATTTTGTGGGATCCGCAAGATCCACACCACTACAACAAACTGAAAAAAAAAAAAAAAAAAACCATGATGCGTGGCTAGAATTAACCATAAAAATGGAAATCGCTACTGAGAAACGTAAACGAAACGTGACGAGTTTACTAACGTCTCTCCGGAGAGAAAAGGGGATAATGAACAAGACCAGTGGCACAGGGAAAGTTAAGACTACAGGAATAATTTCTAAATGTGCATTGGATGCGCTTGGCATGGATGTGATACGATTGTTGATACAGCAGTTTAGGTTATGATGCAAGCACGCAAAAGTTTACGTCGAAGTGTCCGTAAGTTCCATGAAAAACGTTTCCATGGTGACATATGGGCTGTCTGAAGGTCGTAACTTATGGCCTGTTTGAAAATGCTTCCTATGTGAAAACCATAACCTTTTAGGATAAACTAAAAACTGCTTTGGAAGAAGTGTAAGCTGTATTTTTAACCGACTTAAGAAAAGGGGAGGTTATTAATGAGGTTGTACTTTCTTTAAATATGTTTTTACCTCAGAACTCCGTCATTTATAAACCGATTCGGAAAATTATTTTTTGTTGGAAAGAGTATACTTACAAGTAGGTCCCCATTTTAATTTTATTGATATTGGTCTTCGGATTTGGAAAATACACCAGGGAACTCCTCAAACTCGAATTGGAATGAATGAGAGACTTTGATCAGCGCTTAACATCGAGGTGTTAAGCGCTGGTGAGGGGTGACATGATGTGAGTACGGAGCAGTACCGGAATGAAGGAGCGGGGTAAACGGAAGATCCCCGAGAAAATCCGCCGACCAACGGCATCGTCCGGCACGATTCCTACGTGTGCACAAATCAGGGAAGAAAGTATGAAATGTTCTGGACTGACTTGGACTGCTAAGGCACAGCGGAACTCTTTAACGACAGACAGCACGAATGTGGAAGGTAGGCACCGGAACTGCGTAAAAATCAAGAAATAAAAAAAATTAACTAAAAATAACACAAATTAAATATATGTATATATATGTACTCTGAAAAAAAAAGTAAAAAATAATAATTACGAGGTTTTCAGACTGCTTAGAATTCAATCAATTTATTAGGACAGTGATATACAATTATTGTTATTTTTTAAGTCGGTGCCAGCTATGATTTTAAGAAATTTCACAAAATTTCCTACAATTAAGAAAATATGTTTAAAATTACGTTAATTCGATAACTTGCGTTATTCATCGGCGGCTGCAGCACGACATGCTTGCCGTCCGTAGCTCTTAGGCAGTGGGGATAATTCCTTTGCTGATCAAACTCATGTGCAACATGTATCCATCCATCATATATTTCTTGTATCTGTAAATCGTTGACATATAGTCAATACAATTTGTTGTTGACATTTACCTAACTTGTTTTGTAAAGTGAGGTATAGGTTCGGGTAGAGGGGTTTTGACACATTAAATATACCTATAATTTACTGAGACTAGGGTGGCTTGATGCCGTTAAGCTATAAGATAAAGTAAATGACATTCATGCTTATAAGATTACCGTTATATGTAATTCGTTGTATCTGTATTAAAATGGGGAAAGTGTACAGTGAATACTTTATTTATCAATATTGGATTAGTAATTTATGTATTAGTACTTAACGATAAATTATTCTCTTTTGTTTTCAAATGTCTGTATTCCTTTAAAAGTGATTACATTAACACTGAATATAATTTAATTATGTTTATGGTTACAGAAATGATACAAGTAGTAATGGGTCTGTGCCTATTATTCGATACTACACAACAATTGTTTGTGTAAGTTTATTTACACTTCACTATAAAAAGGATAACCCTTAACATGTATACTGTGTTATTGTTTATAGGAGAAATAAATGTCCACATAGACACCAGTAACAGCTTAGTGAAAGCGCACATTTTAATATGTCAAAGGTGGAGATTTTATAGTAATAAAATAACTAAATACTTATCAGTGGAAGTCTATTAATACTATCACTTATATCAATTACATATAATATTACGACGTATGATATTATATTCAGTTCACAACCTCCATCAAGGAAGAGTCTTCAAAACGAAATGAACTCATGACCTCCAGTATGAGCGAGTGTGACAGTTTTTGTTTGTTTATTGCAAATAAAGTGAAGCTCTATTCAAGTTGCACTTGAAACTATGCCCAGCATGCTAACGTATACAGATCAGGGTGAATATGAACGTGGTTTCAGCGTGGCATCAAACATTAGTCGCTTTACGAGCTCACTCCAAACGATGTTTTCCCCACCCATACACAACCAGACATCACCCCATCCTACGTCGTCCTCTGTGTTCCCACACTATGTTTACACTAGGGTACAACAAACCACGCCTGCTGTGTCTACACAGCCTCCCACACCCGCCCTAACACCCGCGCCTACACCTTCTCCACACCCAAGCAAGAGAAGGGTTTCTGGAAGAATATGGCGATTTGGTTTACTAGTAATATAATCTACAAACGTAAACATTTATTTATAGTGAATTACTTATTACATTACGTATGCCTATATATAATTTGTTTCAGTTCCTCTGCAAATGCTTCACTGACCTCTTTCACTAAAAAGCCTGTTCTCTGTCTAGATATATTTAAAAAAAAAAAAAAAAGCATTGCAAACTGGTAAACGGATCACACGAAGCATAAACGCGCAAAGTCACTGCTAGTCTTTCAGTCTGCGTTATTGATCTTCTGTAAGTCGTTCTTCTTTTGCAATTCTTGGCCCAGTTAAATTCAGCACGTACGTACTTAAAATCTGTAGAAGACATTCTTATAAAATTTGTCATTTTTTTTTTTTTTTTCAAAATGCGCCGTTAACATTCTTGATAATAATTACCTTGTCACCATCGTTTATAATATTTTCTTTCACTGAAGATAACACCATCCCATTACGATGAATGCAGCACTCGCGATTTGTAGATCCGACATCTTGAATCAAACTAGGGTGGAGCACCACTCAGCCAAGCGTTCAATGTGAGCATCTACCCAGATATATGGCCATTTGGTATAAAGCGAGCACTAAAAATTTAACATTTGAAAAATATCACTAGCCGTTACTGCATATAATTCGACATTAACTACAGTTGCCTTACTGCTTATATGTTGCGTTTAATTTTTGTGGCATAAACAAAATGGTTGCTTCTGGATGTATAAAATTGGATTTCAAATTTTAAGGTCTTATTTTAAAGAATACTTTCAACTCTATACAAATAGTCTGGTCTTTTTTTTTTTTGTTTAAGTGTACGGTTTACGAAATATATTTGAAAAAGTGGATTTAACCATGAATTTATGATTTTAAAAGGATAAATCTATGTAATTCGTAGATTCAGTACAAATTAAGTTATTTGGTTTAAAATAAACCTGCATTAGTATGCAATTTAATTCGTGCTATGATTTCACTACTTTAATAATGTTCGTTAGTTGTGGCACTGTCACTAAGATGCATAATTTTTTAAGTAATTATACATATAAAGTGAACTATTAATAAATTTCATTGCCCAATACAAAATCAATAACTGAATTCTGGCTAGAGCCGCTACTTTCAAGTCGAACCTGGCTCACCTTTAAGCTTCAAGTATAAAAGTTTATTTTAAATGTTTTGTTTACAAATTTATATTATAGCATTAAGAAAACTTACCGTAGATGATAATTTTCAACGAGAAGCCTGTCTGTCTGGTTCCAGATGTTCGCATGTGGGAATGGTGCGGGTGTTTTCTGGGATCTCATGTCCCCCGTCCCTTTAATTCGGCGCTACTTACAAATGTCAACACATAAAGCTATGTGTTACGTGCTGACCAAAATCTCTTCACTTTATACATCTTAACGTGGTTTATTCATTTAAAAGTGTTTTCAACTTACTGTGTAATTGTTTTAGTCCTTTATATATTACAATCTTGTTATTACCGTTGCATTTCTGAAACAAATAAATAGGCGTTGATGAAATGTAACCTGTTGGAGACGGGCAGGTTTGCTCTGTCACGTGAACAGACTGTCTCGATGACCGGAAGGATGATTTTGTTCCTGCGCTGCGTCGTGTTGGTATTGAATACGCACAGACAGATGTGCAAGTGGTCACGTGACGGACGCGAAATATCTGGAGATATGTGACACAAAGTTTTTCTGCGTCGTTCGCTCATGCACATTGCAAAAAATTTCGTGTGTGTGAGGTGTAGAAACTGAATTGTTTGACATCTTTAACTCTGCGCCTTATTTGAGTGACATAAATTAATTACTCTCAGATGTCTGCTTTACAGCTTCAAAAAGTTACGAAATAACGTAAAAGTACGTAATTAGGATAATTTTCACTTAAGCAGTGATTCAAAGTCAGTAAGAATAAACGTATTCGTTTATATTTTTACGGAAACATCTTGACAGTAATTTGTCGTTTCACACGAGTAGAAAAATAGAACTGTCCAACCTACTTTAACAAGATTATTTGTACTCAAAATAATTCATGTTTAGTTGTAACGTAAATAAATAAAGAAAATGTTTCGCATGTACCTGTTTCTGTAAATGTTGAGAACACTGTGAAATAAATAACCTTGATAGTTTCCTTACTTGGACCAAAATCGCATTATTTTTACTGTCTTCTTTCGTTTCCACGCTAACCTACACATGCTTTGCTTGAGAGTAATTTTGTTGGGATTTTCTTTTTCGTAAGATGAAAGAACTTAACTTTTTTATAGTATATTGTGAGATTGTTAATGCACTGTTTACACTTTATGTTTAGGCTTAGTCCTCGCGCAAATCACACCTACCTTAGTGCCACTGAACTTGCGAATGATCTAGGTACATTTGCAACGTGTATTCATGATACTTTACACTGAATTATTTAAAAATTATATACGTATCAGGATTTGATTTATGACTTGCTGAACTATGAAAGCCACGTTCATAATGCAGTGCACTCAGAAATCATGTCACACGAGTTACAAAATTTTTGTGAAATTCATAATCAATTGCTTAAATTATTACCAGTAAAACTATACAAATTGATCATAATTTTTGCTCTCATTACGTCAACGTCAATCACTTTAGGCCATATGTTCTCCGTTTGCAAAATATAAACTTACTAAGAAAACGCTGTACTGACAGACGATATTTTGGCAAAAACCATGATAATATATTCCACTTATGCTACAGGAATGCAATTTTACATAACTATGACGAGTGTTGTCATTAAAAAAAAGTGAACACATTTTTCTTCCACTTCGTAGGATAGTCGATACTTTTTAAACAATTGTTTTCGCCACACTCCAGAACACAACTACGACAAGCTTTTAGCTATAATTTTGTGTCAATTTTCCTTCGTAGCTTATGAACGTACACTTCCTATATCATTGCATATGCACGAAAAGGCTACACAGTTTGAGGTTACGAGAAATGTAACTAAAACATTAAGTAGGTGATTTTGGCGAGAGAAATTTTTACCTGCCATATCGAGGCAATATCTGTATGTACGATCATGAGTGTGCAGACTACGATACTACAATCTACGTGGCGGTGGGTAAGACGTTACAAATTATTTGATTGGCTTGTGAAAGTAGGAAGCGCCGAGCCGAAATAAGTCCCGAATCTTGCGTCTTGGGTTTTCGAATGCATTTAATTCCAACTACGACAAGAGATAGAGATGTAGATGCGCAAGTACAGTACCGCATTATACACTTTGAGTCGGAAGGAAACGGCAATATTCTAGGACGTGGTATTACTGGTCTTCATGATCAAAAAAGTTCAAATGAACATGGGGTCAATATGTGACGGCTGTTGATATAGCCTCGTTTGAATGAAAAACACTGATAACATGTCAAATTTGTCTTATTGTTTTATTTGCTTTAATGTTCTCGTTTCAGTGACAAGGAAATTGTAATACATTACTAATAACACACCTCATCTCTTCGTATTTCAAGTCAAGAGAATATATTGTGAAATCATGTCACTGGACCAAGGAACGATACGACATGAAAATAAAGGTTGTGTAAATCCTTATATTTCTGCTATGGAAGAGTATGTTAAATTAAAATGTGTTTTTTTTTTCCTTCGAAAAATACTGTTACAAGTTTGAAAGCACAAACTTTATCATGTGGGCAATACCCACGAGTTCTTTTGGGATAGAGGTCTTGTAGTTATAAATAAAAGAGTTAAATTAAGTACTGGATTTAATAGCTCACAAAGCTACGAAATACACAAAACAGTAATCAACTATAACTCTCACAACACAATTAGTTATGCACACATTTAGTACTGTTCCATAGAATGTTAGTTAACTTTGACAATTGAAGCACAAGATTATTTATCATTAATTAAATAAAGACTACAAATCACAATAAAAGTTCTGTCATGTATCCAATCAACAGTCTCTCAAACAGTTACAATGTACAACCTTAACAGTCCAAAGGGACGATGGCTCAACATGTACAGCGCAGCAGCCAGAGAGCACCACTGTCTTCACTCTTGAGATCTTCGGTTCGACTCCTGTCGCGCACCTCCTTCACCTGTCGACCCGTAGCAGAAGACCTCTTGTCTCACCCAGTGCTGCTCCGAAGGTATGTTCCTGTAGCCTCGCAGTAGACTCCGACGTCACCAAGACGTCTTCCTGACATCACCAAGATGTCCTCACCAGCCTCTCTGCACAAGCTTAGCACCTCCTCCGAGCAGGACCAATAACGAACTCTCGAAGCACTCCTTCTCTTGAATCACCAGGTAGACAGTCTCCTCTAGTAGCCAATTACTGCCCTCCTCGACACAACACCGTCAGTGTTGTTCTCCACAGCTCGCCACCTCTGCAGCACTCCAACATAACACCACAAGTGTTGTTCGTCCTTCCTGCAGCCCGCTGGCATCACACAGCCTCGACACCAACCAACAGCTGCCGTGTTGCCATCCGAGTCGCTACACCTCGTCAGCTCCGCCGAAGTTACATCAGCCTCGGCGCCGTCGGGATACCGCCCCCAAAACGCTGGGTTCTCTTCACCTCTGCGCCGCCGTCAGTGTCTCCTCTCGGCCCGTCACTTCTCACAACGTCCATCGTCGCCCCAGTGGCAACGCCGCCCCTAAGGGCGCTGCCTCACACCACTCTCGGTCTCACTTCATCTTCACGACTCACTACAAGACTATCACAAGACTTCCTGACTCTCCACGACTATCACTTCCCGACTATCACTTCCAGACTGCACAAGACTCCAGACTCACTGACTCGTCAAGACTCCACAAGACTCTGCAATACTCTTCACACTCTCACCTCCTGGCTGACTCATGTTGCGCAGTACCGAGGCTTTTATACGGCCCCTACAGTGACGTCAATGGCTGACGAAACATGGTGACCTGTGGTCTAAAAATAGACATTACTTCGGTCGTACTTGTTGGTAATCACGTATTCGCACTGGCGTCATCGGGGAATCCCATGACGTCTCTCGGGAGTTGCGACATAGCTGCGAAACCCATGACATCACTGGTTGATTCACAGGGCTAACCACCCAGCATGATGTAATGTGCCTGCTGCCCGGCCAACATGCAACAATACATTATAAAAAATACAACACTTTTAGTATGTAATTTTTTTGTTTAATACAGTCTCTTTGTCACTGAAACGGAGGACGTTAAAGCAAATAAAACAATAAGATTAATTTTACAGGTTATCAGTGTTTTTCATTCAAACGGGAAGATCTCGACAACCATCACATATTGACCCCATGTTCATTATGAACTTTTTTGATCAGAAAGACCAGTACTTTCACATCCTATAATACTGCTGTTTCTTCTCGACTCAACCTGTATATACTGGTATTTAATCGACCGTCAAGCTATGCCTAACCGCCCTAACCACTTGCTAGAAATTCAGTATTAAAATATAGGATATTCAAAATAAGCCTACATGTTTTGTACGCTTATCTGTTTTGTTAGATACAACAGAAGAGTTTTATACGTTGTTTTAATTACGTATCACATAATATTAGTTTTGCGCTTCTTTCTTTCATACTTTTAGCCTGTGCATTCGGTTTAACTCTGTTGAAGTTTTAGACTTTGATTACATCTTGTGTATCAACATTTTTTTCGTGCCACTTGATGTGTTCGGTCTAGCAGCAACCCTCTCTCGAGCAGGGTTAACCATGAGCTGATCGAAAAGTCACTCTCGTGACTTACTTGTTATTTGAAAACACTACTCGGGGTTCTGCTTGAATGCCTGGCTAACAATGTGTTACGTATTATAAACGTATTTTGTAAGACATCATCGCTGTAGCCACAATACCTTTGCAGTATGAGTATGAGAATGCACTTTACTAAACGTAACTGCTGTAATTAATGTGTATCTTCCAGAAAATACAAATTTAATAATTTTTACAATGATTTTTTAAAATATTTTTTTCTTTAGTTTTTCTGCTAACTCTAGCAAACACGCACATGGACTTGCTCATGTGTGTAAACTATTGTTTATAACGTCCATCCCTAGGACATCCACAACTCAGGTGTACAACTGTCGTTTTCTGAACGCCGAGCCAGAAAATTTTACGTCTTGCCACACCTTAACGCACTGTGCTATATGCACGAAAATTATTTTATTTTTAGAACACCTGCTTTGGAACTGTTTCACTTAAACCTGTTTTAAAAATGACGCGGAACCAGAACGTGTTTTAATATTTGGAACTGGAACACTGGAGCTTGAAGCAAGTAACTGTACATTTAGCTCAGCCCTTAACTAAAGAGTGCAGTGGTTGCCTACCCGGCGGGGATCATGTGCCGAGCATCGACTACAGCTCTAATAAAGAAAACGTTTCCTTCCCGAAAATAACGCCAATCATGGATCTTACAACTACTGAAACCGACTATCTGCAACACTTAATTTACATGAAAATATTTAACATTGCTACGAGTAATTTCTCTTCAAAAATCACAAAAAAAAAATAGAATGGTTTTATTTTACCACGTTTTTATAAACTCACTTTATCTGTCTGTTATCGGTCTATTCGGTAAAAAATTTTACTTGTTCAAAATCAATCGCAAAATCTCCCACACACTTGACTAACAAGCATAAAATTGTTATTTAAATTATAAATGTAACATACCACGTTTTTTAAAACGGACTAAAAAGTATAAAATAATTTCTCCTGCGTATATAATTGTGAGATTTAAAACGTTTAGAGAGTAGTTGTCGTTGAGAAAACTCACGCAACAGTTCATATCATTTCGTGGGCGTCATGCCAGAAGGGCGTATCAGCTATATGCAACATGTGGTTGATGCGCCCTTCTGGCATGATGTCCTCGATTTGCAGAACAATAAAATTCTTAGCGACTTACGTGAACTATTTATGCACCCCAAGTTTATCGTTTTAAATGTTACAAATATTTTCGAACGATATATTTTTTTTTTTTTTTTTTACTTTTTGGTTAGTTTTAAAAGGGGCTTCTCCTCACTCACTTCACCCTCACCTCACCCATTCTTTGGGCCGGAGTACGACAGGCATGTCTCGCTAGCCGAGCAACCAGCCCAAACTTCACCTCGACCTTCTCTCGTACACACAATGTGACCCTGCCCGAAGGCGGGAACATGTGGTAGAATTACATTTGGACGGCATTAAGCAGAAAGGAACCAATCCACAAATTAATTGACTTGGAGAAAATCATACCACGTAGAATGAGAATGTCCGAAGTACGTCTTAGAAAAATAATAAATACTAACATTTTTTGACGAAAAATAATACCCCAGAAAAAATGGTTTGTATGAGTCTTAGATACACACAGAAAACTTTGACCTTGAGTATATCAGTTCCAGTTAACTGTGGGTTGGTTCCTTTCTGTTTAATGCCGTCCATTTGGGCCGTTTTAAAAACGTAGTATATTAAAACAATTTGTATTAATTTAAATGACGTAAAAATTCTGCTGGTATCAGCACGGTATTATCTGTCCGTTTCGTAAGTAAAGCTGTTAAAACATGCTTGGAGAATTTGACGGACATTTGCTTGAAACTGTGCTTTATAATACGTTATTCGAACACACATTTTGCAAAAGGAACTTGTTAAAAAACGTTTTTTTCTTTCACATGATTTTGCGTCTAATAAAGCTGTCCAGAAAACGTAGTCCAACTCAAGATAAATACATAACAAAAAATAAAAATAAAAAATTAAGGGATAGCTCCCCACATGTTTCTACCAACATGAATAAGGGAAAAGTTGCACATTGCACTAATGTTGGTAATAACGAAAACCGAGTTTGGCTTTCGCAAAAAAAAAAAAATATATATATAATAAAATAACTTTTTCAATTTTTAAGATGCCTATATACAGTATGAAATTTTCCGTGTTTGATGCGCGGAGACAATGGTGCGATTAGTTTGAGTTAGCCACATCGGACGGTAACCACTTCGCTTCTAATCACTTCTCGCCAAGCTAGCTCGCAGTGTTAACGTTTTAATCTGTCGACCCTACAGTTATATTTGTGGAAAAGTTTATGTGAAGTTCACAGCATAGAAAAAAACCGTTTTGAGCATATAGAGGGGCCCCAATATCATGCTTCTTTTAATCGTGGTACTTTTTTTTTAATTATAGAGGTATTGTTTCAACAGTACGTTATTTTACTAGATAGTCATTTATGGATTAAAGTCAGCGGTTTCGCGTAGGAAAGAAGAAACGTGGCACGGTACAACGCCGTTCATACGCTTCAAAAATAAATTGAAGGACAATTTTGCCGAGCATGCCTTTTACACAGCAGAAGAGTACTTGGATCACAAACATTTAATCACACACGTACTTATATAATGCAGTGCATATGCCGTGTCTCTTTCGCTTTTCTTTCTTGTTTCAGATTAAGGCCTCGCTCTTTAGTTTTGCAGTGGTTCGGGAAAAAAAATATTTTTTACGTAAATTAATGCACATGTCAAAAATTCATTCTGGTAGTTTTAACACTTATATATCATCGTTTGTATCTGGATTTTTTTTGTGGCAATACACCAAAAGGATTGTCAGATATTTTCCCCTGAAATGTCACACTTTTTTTGTCAAAATAAGCCAAAATTAAGCAAAATAATTTCTTGTTCAAATAATTTTACTAAAAAATATTTGAGTTATTTGCAATCGTTTGAAATAAACGAAAGATCATGGCTTTAATGAACACGTGGTCAAACCAATGACGACTGAACAGTTATACAGAAGTGAAGAATGAAGATAGTTGAATAATATCATTGTACATGCCTGTATAATTAATTAATATATTCTGATCAGCGCTTCACATCTAGGTATTTAGCACTGGTGAGGGGTGATATGACGTGAGTATGGAGCAGCGCCGGAACGTAAGGGCAGTGGGAACGGAAGATCCCAGAGAAAACCCGCCGACCGTCGGCATCGTCCGGCACGATTCCCACATGCGAAAATCCGAGGACTGACTCCGCCCGGATCGCCTTGGTGGAAGGTGAGTGGTCTCACCACTCGGCCACCGCGACCTGGCATAATTGTATAACTTTATATTATATAATTTATAACAAGTAAACAATGCACCAGACTCGATTAAATATCACTATCTGCTATTTGCATTACTCAGCGCAAGTTCAGAGAAAGTAATTTTTTTATATTACATGCGTGTGCATATTTATTTCCAATGCAGCGCAACCAGTAGCAACGCAGGTGCAAATTTTGCGTTGCACTCATAAAATGTAATATTTGATCGGCCTCCTGGTACATAGGCCTCAGTGTTGAGTTGCAGCTGTGTACTTGTTTGTACGCATGTTGGCTGCGTGTCTGTCTAGTGTGGGCGACGGAAGCTGACGTGCCGTGCGACGCCGTCATCCCTCATCCTCCACGAATGCAGTTCCTGGAAGCCGCATGCATGTTGTCTGCGGTGGCCATTCACATCCTCCTACACCACACGACAACTTTAGATGACAGCCTAGGCGAGTAATATAACATAACCTTACCGTCAGCTCAGACAAAAGAGCCATTCCATCAGGCCGTGTTTCAACCCGTACTTTTTGTCTACAGAATAGTAACATGACGCGATTTTGTACTCATGAATTGTGACGTATTTTGGAGATTTGAGTTTTGCGTTTGTTAACTTAAAGAAGATGACAAATTACTAGAGATGGTGAAAAATCTCGAGAATGATTTCTACCAGCGTATTCTGCAATCAGTGTAGTCTCCTGCGTCATGTATTATTAGCCGGCGGTTATGTAGCACGTCTAGTAGTTTACAGACGAATCACAGACGTCCAGTAGTAGCGCTGTAATGGAATTACAGTTATCTGTTATCAAGTGTATTTTAATATTTACCTGGAACTTTAAAACTGAAACTAAACGAGTTAATATATTTTCTCATGCTAATTATGTGTGATGAAAGACACTAATTAATCAATTTTATTCAATTTTTAAGCCCCTAATTAACATGTAAACCTGTTATTTTAATTTAGGAAAGTAATTTTTTTCTCTTATCAGCTATATTTGGATAGAGTACTGCTTACTGAGGTATTCAGCAGAATATATATGTTAAGGAATGTTAATCAGTAACTTACTATGCTGAATTAGTTTCTCTAAAAGAGATGTTTACTTTTCTTTCTCTGAGGCGATTGTTTGAACCGACGCAACTGTCGGCATCCTTTTATCTTTCTTCTTGGCTGGACTCCCATACTGATAAGACTTTTGCGGCAGGCAATTAAGATGACGCCTGTTACTGCCGCCGTCCTAAAGATACGAACTCTTGGGAGCGAGTTTAGGTTGTGTATACATTTTTTTTTTTTTTTTAAATATTGCCGTTTTCAGTCGTTTATAGTTAATTAGCTGTTTTTAGTGAACTTCAAGACAGCGTGGGAAGCACATAAGACATCGCTCACGAACCTCTTATCATGCTAACTTTTCATGAAAAATAAATTTTGGTTTTGATATAACTAGAGGAAAACTGCATTCCCCAGCTTTTAGAGTGGGACACCAGGCAGCAGGATAGTCTGCCAAGGTGTTGTCACTGGAAGCTTACCAAAAGCAAAACGCAGTACCCTAAATGCCGTCTCAGAAGCGAATTGTAACACGGCTTCAGTTGGTTGCACTAACTTAGGATTAGGGATGGAGCTATACCGCGGGAAAAGTTGACTGTCTGCTAGGCTTCAGTGTAACGTATTCACTTCCGATGCTCTTCTTTCCTTACAGGCTGGTCCCTGTTTGATTGGGTAAGGTTAATTCTACTACAGGTTAGAAAGATCAATATTAAAAGTTTCGCACAGGGAGAATTTCTGCCGCTTGAGCGCTGGTATCGGAAGGGTGTGTAAACTGACGAATCACAGAGCTTTCCTGAATTTTAAGTTACATTATGTTGATAATTTAAAACGCGAAATAAGTTTCTTTCTTTCTACTTTAAAATTAAGTTAAAATATTTTTGTTATTTCCAAGCCCATATAAATTAAATTTTACTACAGTTTCGTATTCTTTGGGGTTCCTTAAGCGATAGTAGCGAAACTAGCGGCAGAATTTTTCCCTGTGCCAAACTCTTTTGTAAGAATCCACATTTTCTTTATAACCTGTAGTAGAATTAACCTTAACTGGCCCAATGCTATCTCTTGTGCGCTACGACTGAACATCTGTGATTTGCCTGTGAACCATCGGTTTACCGTTAGAGAAGATGGCATATCGCGAAAATGTTTTGAGTCAACATACCCTTGAAAACACTGTAGTGTCTTGTGACATATATGTTAAGGTGATATACGTCTGACACAACGTAGCTGTCTGCAGACCGATAACAGGCATCAAATATTACAATATCAGGATTCTTATTGGTTTTGTCAAATATGGCAACAGCGCCTCGTATAAGCGAAAGCTAGCAGTCTTCTGATAAGCTAACGTACGTAGAAACACAGTGAACAGTCAAGTTTTCCCGCGATAAACCATCATCTCTATCTATCGTACAAGTCGCAATTCTGGCCGGAGGGCGTGATAGAACGCCACAGAGCCGTGCAGCCAAAGTGCACTTTACCACGTCATATTACTGCAGAAGTGTTGAGGTTTTCCGCTTTGTTCCACTCATCTTACTGAGCAAACTTTCTGAGTTCTTGAGCATTAGCATCATTTTTAAACCTCTAAACGTGTTTTTTTTTTTTTTTTTTCAGCTTGGTCTGTTGTGTCAACAATCGTGCTGCGTTCTTTCGTGAGTTGAGTATGCAAAAGGAAAACTTACGTCGTTATTTTTTTTTTTTGCGTGTGTCCGTAGGTGAGAGTACCAGAACGGTTATCCAGTTTTACATATGCATAAGGAATAATTATGTTCCCATTTTTAATCTATCTGTTGTCTGTTAATTGTAGCAGACGTTTGACAGTGTTTGTAGTACCGTAATTGTGTCAACTAAGGAAAAAATAGTATAGTAATATTTATACCGTACATTTGTTTTTATTTAAAACTCTGGTGCCACTACAGTAACACGTTGAGAGTTACTAATAAATAAGAAAAAAAAATGTGTACATAAGAAATAATTGAAGTAAATTTGAATGTCGTTAGACAGTATTTAACTAGTTCATATAAGAGCTCTTGTTTGATATTTGATTCGCCAACACTTAGAGTACGAATTAATAACTTGCGCTATGCTCTCATAAAATGATTTATTGGACAAACAAATGCTCCGATGCTTATTCTTGTTTGCTAATAAGGTCGATTCACATTCTAAGTCAGCTTAAAATTACATCTGAAACCGCACACATCTGCATGGCTTCATAGATTCTAATTCACGACCACACGGTCTAGAACTCCGCCATACAGAAAGAAGCTCGAGAAATTCGAGAGGTGTTTCAAAGTAGAAAACAGTTTCAGAATTAAAAGACCCAAATAAAAACTCTTCAAGTTAGTGTAGTCACTGACCGTGCGAGGTAGCGCTGCTTTTCCTGTAACACGTCTTGACGTTCTATCCGCAGATCAAAGACGTGTGGTGTCGCAGTAACTTTGTTCTCATTGGCGCAGTCTGATGAGAGACGTCACTTCACAAAGACGCACTGCCGACAACTATGAAGCAGAGCTGCAGAGTGTTACGCAAGGAACTGAAACAAATTGCTGCAAAATTCTTTTCGCGAAATGTTCATGACCCTAACCACTAAACAAAGCTGCATGCATATGTGCACATAAGGCATTGCAACTATGCATACATACATCTGTATGTATGTATATATATATATATATATATATATATATATATATATATATATATATATATATACATAAAATTTTATTTTATTTATATATATATATATATATATACATAATTTTTTTTTGCATATGGCCAAGCAAGCGTGTAACAGTTGAACTAACCAAATATTAGGTTGCCTGGCAGGATAGTTATCCCAAAAGGCTGGTTTAGTTCTGTTAAATATACGCTTTGTTAGAACAAAGCCAATACTTCGTGCATTTCATACGTTGTTAAACCAACAAAACTTTTCTTGAATCAAATACATACTTGTTTGGCCATAAACAAACACATGTACGGTTGAATCAACCAAACCTTTTTCTCTGTGTAACAAGCACGTAGTAGAGATTGCATACATTGTATGAGACAATGCAATTATGCATTGTTTTTAAGTACGTGAACACATCCTTTGATCAGTCAAGTATTGCACGCCAGTTTCTCGTTTTATATACGAGAGTTAAGTGCCCTGCCTATTCCGGGCGCGAACAAGTATAGGAATTTGTACATAAAATTATATTCAGTGTGGCTACGTAACCAACGAAGATACATGTGTGCCATAAGTGACTTTCGTGTTCAGCTCGGTGCGGTCCACATTGATATAACGTCTTTTGGGCTCTATATTTTTAAACACCCTAAAAATTATCAACAAATAAGTATTTATATGCTCAACTAACCACTCGAAAACACCCACTCATATTGTTTTTTATGTTCTCGTTGCAATATTTTCGTCTTTTCGATGCAGAAAATGATTTTATTTTTGTCCTCGCGTGATATCGCAAAAGATGGCAGAACTACATCAGACTGTAATTTAACACGTAAATCTTTATCCTTACTACTGCCAGGGCTGTGAAGTATGTAGTGCCCTTGAAAGATATCAGAGAAAACATCACTGCTTACTTCTAAGATTGTTTCAAACAGGGGCGTCATTTCAGGTTTTTCCAGGGGGGGGGGCAAGATTTTGTTTTTTGACGACAGTGACCTTGTTGCATCTTTTTTATTAATTAAGCATGTATAAATTAGATACTTTATTAATAAATCTTTAGTTTTATGTCCTTAAGTTAGCATTATTTACATTTAAAAATACAAAAAATACATTTATACACAAAAATTCCAAATCCAGGGGGGGGGGCATTTGCCCCCCCCCCCTGTAGCCCCAAATGACGCCCCTGGTTTCAAACTCACGCGAAGTACGCATTTCTGAAGACGATCTTGTTTAGAAAACAATTAAACAATAATTCTCATTGCGATCTCAGTTTTTGACTGTAGAGTTCGCTACTATCGATGCACTGTAATTATGACTTGGTGGTCATATTGAAGAGAGCCAAGAAAATACAAATTATCTAAACAGCAAGAAGTAACTAGGATTTCAAAGTACTCACTTTATCCTGGATCAAACAATAAAAAATGTAAAACTATGGGTTGCTGCAATCGAGCAAGAAGGTCAGGATACAAGTAGCTCTACCCGAGATAGGCATATATCACCCAGCTGATTCAAAGGTAAGGTAAGAGGGCGTCTCGTCAACTAGGTACAATGACGGGAGTTAGGTGAGGAGTCAGCCATTGCCTTTGTTGAGTAACCACACCAGCATTTCCCTGGAGCGATTTCGGGAAACCATGAAGAACCGAAATCAGGATGTCTGGAGCCGAAGATCGAACCCGGGTCCTTCCGAACTCGAGGTCAATGTCTTAACCGTTGCGCCTCCTCGCTCGGTTTGATGTAGATGAAAATGTAGATATATAGAGACAGAACGGCAACGGTTTTTTTAGCGGCTCGGCGGGGTCGCGATACGACACAGTTGTGCGTGGTGCGTAGTTGTCGGTTCGGCCGCTAGGTGGCAGTGTCGCGAGGCAAGGGTTTTTGGTGAGTACGCCAGGGGGAAGGGGGGAAGAGGACAGGGGGAAGGAACGCGCGCGGAGTGCCGTGCGGCTTCCAGTGTCGTCAGTTAGTGTCGTGCCGCGTCGCGCCGCGCGGGCTAGGTGTGTTGACGCTCCCCGTGGTTCGGGGTCCCGCCACGTGTGCCTCGTTTACCTGAGTGACATGTGACTGCTTCGTGTCGGTCGTCGCCGATGTTCATTACTATTTACACCAGCGCTATGGATAAACTCTGCAGGAACACTTGACGCTCGGACTGAACGCACCGGTGAGTATACTCATAATCATATTTCATAATTTATTTAACACAATTGCGATGTCCGAAGTTGTGTCCTAGGACAAGAATGCGCTGATTGGCGCGCGTGACTCTGTGACGTCACATCGGTGTCCGAAGTTACAGTGTCTTACGACAAGCTTGGTCCTAAGACAAATATTCACCAATCTTAGCTTTTGTCTGAGGTTGTGTCCTAAGACAGGAGAAAATGTCAACTATTTTCGCGGGCATTCGTAACTAGGTATAAAATTGAAAACATTGAAATTAAACACGGAAAAATTTTTAGGTTCAAATCAATAGGAGCTGGACAAAATATTAATTAATGACAATTTTCGGCCAGCTTCGGACATAATAATTGTGAACAGCGAGGGCGAGCCTAACCAACTACTTGTATTCGCGAACGCGAACATCCGTTTTCAAGAACTTTGGCGCACACTGCATTTACTTAAGCTCCTCTGCAATGACAACGGTAATGGAGCAGTATCGACAGTTTCGGCGTGAACTGTTGTCTTCAGCGTTCGATATTTAACTCGGAGAATCATCTGGGTTTGATGGCAAGGTGAACGAAAATATTCTGGGGTGAAGATACTTTGTTTTGAGCACAATTCTAAACGTGAAGATTCTGGCTATAAAATATTCAATTATTTAAGACATCGTCAGTGGTAATGTGTATTTTATAACACGTGGATTACTACAACGCAGGAATTGTTGAGTGTACGTACGAGATGTGAAAAAGGAATTAGCGTTAATTTTTTTTATACAGAAATTTCCACTTCTAGCAAGCTGTACTTATAATGACAGTAGGCATATTACCATGGGCGTCACCAGGAATTTTTTCAAGGAGGGAGGGGGGGGGGCAAAGATTTAGAAATTTAAGTTTAGCTATCATAAAACTAATCTATTATAAGCAAAAACATTTTTTGCAGCGTCTGACAACACAGACCGTTGTTTTGCAGCAATTGACGCAAATTAAGACCTTTTCACTGTGCCTGACACAATTAGTGACCTTTTTTTGTAGGGGTCTCCAAGTTCCAGGGGGGGGGGCAACTGCCCCCCCCCCCTTGCCAACCCTTCGTGACGCCCATGCATATTACCTTTCCTTCGATTATGTGTAACGTATAAACGCCGAGTTGAAATTTGTGCCAACGTTTTTGATTCTGTACGTTCATTCGTAATTAAAAGATGATTTTAAAAGATTCCATGTAAACGGGTACCTTCGTCGTTTATGGTGCAGTAGAACAGCTTTGCCGTTCGCCTCATTACGTATTTAAATTTTCGTCTCGTCTGAAATTTATGATCCCCGCTGGTCAGAAAAGGCGCGTGTAAGCTCAGGACCGGTCTGTTGCAAGTTAAAAAAGTCAGCCGTCATGATTGAACTACATAGTCTCGACAGCACGACACGACGTTTGAGCAGAACTGAGCAGCCAATCAAATATAATACATGACTCTTGTGACTGCTACGGCATTATGATTAGATACTAATTCTGTTTGGTCATGTCGTGCTGCACTGCAAACAAGAGTTCACAATCTCGCAAAACTAGGAAGTCCGTCTAGTTTTGCCGTATTTTGGCACATTTGTGAGTTACCAAGGGAAGTTATTTCATTTGTACAGATGCTCATAGAAATAGAACTTACACAGAGGTGTTACATTTACGTTCTCTTTCAACGTGGTGTTTTTCAAGAATTTCACTCTAATTTGCATTTGGAATTAATCTGTATAGAAATATATTATGTTTTGTCCACCGCCTTGGAAATTAGATTTTTCTACGAATGCCTCTAAACAAACCCGCTGCCCATTCGGCGGACTAAATGTATTGTAAATGCAAGCTTTGTCACATCGTAAATATAATCCTCGTACTGTTTCCATTTTTTGTGTCTTATCGTGTTGTGGTGGCTAAGTGATTCTTATATTAAGATTTGTTTATTAAGGGCCTCGCCTACCACGCGTATAAAATGCATTGTAGCGTGTTCGTAATACCGTTTTTTTTTTTTTAGAAACTATTCCACATATGTTCAATGTGTTTATGAGCGAAAAGAAAATACGCTCAAAATAATGACTGAAGAGTTGCTTCAAAGCATCAAGCTGATTAGAAAAAATCATTTCGGAGCTCCTTAAAATGGCTTAAAAACAGCTTTTCAACCTGTTATATCTGAAAAACTAATTGCGGAATTCGTGTGAAACTTGTCTAGGAACATGCAACGGACTTTGCTTAAAACTTTCCACCAATAAAAATATGGGGCCACCACTGGAAGTGTCCGTCAGGCGAGTGTTCTACGATATCACTGCACGCCGTTTCAGTGTCTTGCGGTAGAGGCGATACCGCACCACAGAAGCCGCTCAACATCGCCCTTGGCGCCGTGCCTCACTCACACAAACACACGGCCAGTAGGCGGGCGCCTGCCTGCGCGTGAGAGGTTCAGAAATGACGGAGACATAAAGGCGACCTTGAAACGCACATCAAACGCCGCATCGCCTCAACGATCCAAGCTCTGAACTATCGAGCAAGCTTCTCGCCGAAACATTTTTACTATGGGACATTAAGCGGTGACCATAAATTATATTAGTGGAAAGTCTGTCTGTAGCAAAGTTCTATGCACATCGTAACCTGAGTTTCCCATACATCCGATTAGTAGATTTTGAAGTACGGAAGTCTGAAAAGGCCGTGTTTAGTCAAATTGGAGGGTCATAAATCGTTTTTCATCAGCATGGTGTCTTAACAATGAGGTTCCGACTTTGTCTGAAGTGTGTCTTCTTTTCGTACGTTGGCACAATGGGCACACGTGGAATTGTTTCTTAAAAAACCAGTTTACGAACACACTGCAATGAATATTAAGCGTGAGGTAGGCGGCCGCCTTTAGGTGGCCGCCTGTCCAGGTCACCGAGCGGTGTGCAGAGTTTCGACCGTTAAAAGATGATTCGAAAACTGTTTGTAGCACATGAGCGATGTATGTTTAGGAATAGCATTTGTAGAACGTTACACACGTGTTTACCCATTTCAAGTTCACCAGTACTCGTTAAGGACGTTGGTCCCGTAAAAATTAATTATTTTATGTTTGTGTCAAACATTGCTTATATTTTACATGTTAGATAACATGGCGAAAATGAGTGTGTTTGCGAACTTTCATAGGTACGTAAATCTTCTTGCAGACTCTTTTAAAACTTATCGGCGTATATAATACATATCGATCTTTAAGAGTGCGTAGTAGATAAATAAACGCTGAAAACATCAATTGATTTCTACGCTTTTTTTCGAAGCCAATATGAATATAATACTCATTGATAATCATAGATAATGGTATTTGTCAACTTTATGAGTAAATATTTATCCAGAATTACTAATTCATTACACTTGATCTCTTGCGCCGCAGTTAAATGCACGAGGTTCCGGCGTCAGAGATTGTGCCTCATAAGTTCGTAACACTGGAAACAATATTGTTTTAAACGTTGACTGAAACTATTGTCTAGGATTGCTATTGTTTAATTTTCGCAAACTGGCTTCAAGAAACCTACAGTTATAGATTAATGCTTTTAGCGTTGAATTATGTACCATGCCCTCTTAAGGTGGCCGCCTACCCAACGTTTCAAATGCATTGCAGCATGTTCGTAAACAGATTTTTCCCACGAAACAATTCCACGTGTGCCAATTGTGCCAACGTACGAAAAGAGAACACACTTCAGACAAGGTCGGAACCTCATTGTTAAGACGCCATGTGCATTAAAAACACTGTTTCTAAGCCCTCCAACATGGCTAAAAACGCCCTTGTTAGACTTCCGTACTTTAAAATGAACTAAACGGTTGTATGTGAAATTCAGATTACGACCTGCACTGAACTTTGTTGCAGACTTTCCACTAGTAAAATTATACTTTGGTCATCGCTTAGTGTCCCATAGCAACAACCGTTCGGCGGGAAGCTTGCACGCTAGTTCAGCGCTTGGCTCGTTGAGGCATCGCGGCATGTGATGCGCGCTTCAAGGTCGACCTTACTGCTCCTTCGCTTTTAAGCCTCTCATGCGCGGATAGGTGGCGCCCTTAATAATGCGTTATTAAATGACAGGGTCACCAATGAAAATATCATAGAGGCAAGTTGTCGGTGAGCAGACTACACGCCAGTACTGTGACTTGAACCTAGAGGCCAGGGTGAAGTGGCACAATCTCTGACGCGGGAACCTCGTGCATTTAACTGTGGCCCAAGAGATCGTGCGTAACGAATGAGTAATTCTGGATAAATATTTACTCATAAAGTTGGCAAATACCATTATCTAGGATTTTCATTGAGTATTTTATCCATATTGGCTTCGAAAAAAGCGTAGTAATCAATTGTTGCTTTCAGCGTTTATTTATCTGCCAGACACTCTTAAGGGGGTTCCCTACCTGCGCTTGGAATGCGTTGCAGCAAGTTGCGAGTGTTCATTTTTTGACGGAAGTACTCAGCGCGCTTCAAAATGGTTCGTCTACGAAAAGAAGACACACGTCAGTGTATGACGCCATAAGCTCGAAGATTCGGTACGTGTGTTTTAAATATGATTTTCGGGCCTCCCAAAATAGCTAAAATCGACGTTTTCAGACTGCCGTATCTGGGATTATAGAAACCAGAATCTAAAAACGCACAAATAAAAGCTCGCGTTGGACTTTAAACTATACTTCTCACAAATAAAATGTTATGTATAGAACCTATATCATGGACATACGCCATTGCTTGCGAATGTTGCCGTCTTGCAGAAAACATCCACAATAAAACGAAAAAACAACAACAAAAACCAACAAAGAAAAGTCGAGCGTTAGCTGTTGTCAACAAACAAATAACATACATACAGTCCTAGAGAGGGACATAGTCGTAACAACAAAGTGTTTTTTTTTTTGTTGTTGTTTGTTTTTTATTTGTTCCACTTTGTGGTTACGACTATGTCCCTCTC
>PNEQ01122140.1:0-13267 GCA_003012365.1 Medauroidea extradentata
ACTGACGTAGATTAATTCTTGGATTTAGTCACATGATGAGTTTCGTCGTATAGTCACTCACATGTTTGTTATTTACAAAGTCACCATGACGTATACTTCCTTATCAAACAATAACTAAACAATACACTACCATGATCAACTTTACTATTGTACATTAACTCTATACAGTTTTGATACATTCATTATAAAATACTTATTAGTGTTAACACTCTAGAGATCTCTTTCCATTCACACTTGTTTGACATATACTTTATGCATAATTACAGTGATAACTACTACTAATTACGGGGGCTGCTACAACACCTATAATTACACACATCTGTAACTACACACACGCCTATAATTATACAAATGCCTATAATTAAGCACATACACCTATAATTACACACACATAGTATAATTACACACACACAGTATAATTACACTTATACTTACACACATACATACATACATACACGCACACACACACACCAAGTCCTCTTAATTCTTCTGCGTTAAGTACGTCAATATCTTCCTATACGCTCAATTGTCCTGTTGACTTTGTGGCTTGAATGATCATAATTGTACAGGTTTTCTCAACAAATCATTAGCAGTGGTGTACATCGATAAACCTGTACATTCTTACTACTGCCTCTTCTTGTAAAGTGTGCCTTGCTAATAATGTCTGACCGTTATTTTCCTTCAGGAGCGCAGCGGATTGCTGGAGAGATCAGGCAGATGATCGAGGAGTTCCAGCCTCATGTGAGACTGATCCAGGCGCTGAGGAAGCCAGGCATGAAGCCGCGCCACTGGAAGCAGATATCCGAGCAGACAGGTGCGTCTCGACGGCCGTCATATACTTTGTCCTCCAGCCACAGTTCTTCTGCATTGTTCGCGGGTCCGATTACAATCCTGTTCTCGGCCGAGGTTCGGAAGCTCCGAGCTAGTATTAGTTTGGCAAGGAACAATCAGAGCAGCTATTTGCGCTGTTGGTGTTAAGGGCAATGGTGCACGTCCACCTGTACTAATAAGAATTTTTGCTGCTACTATAAGTTTGTAGAATGCGTATTACATATGCTCTGTATGTACGTTTATAAACAGTAAATTACTTCCGCACTATCTGACATTTGTTGGAAGGTTAGAGCGAGTGAAGAGATTTTGGTCAGCGCTTAGCACCTAGGTCTTTAGCTCTGGTAAATAACATGACATGAGGTGAGCATGGAGCAGCGTCAGAATGAAAGGGCGGAGAAACAGAAGATTCTCAATTACCCCCCCCCCCCGGACCAACAGCACTCGTCCGGCATGATTCCCATATGCGAAAATCCGGAGACCGACCACGCCGGGAATCGAACCCGGTTCTGACCACGCGGCCTTTGGGACCCCTTGGATGGTTAGAAAGATAATGTTATACCTTATCTTCTTATAAATGTCAGATTAAACGGAAGTTATTTAATATAGCTATAACAATAAAAAAATGAGTAGTCGACTAACATTTATAGCACAGAATATAAAAAGTGACACCATTAAGGAATGTTTGTACCAGGGGAAGTACTATAAAAATAATATGGCCGTCCACCATTCTCCTTAAGGGGTTCAAAATATATGCTGGTGCCTATGGAGAGAACTTCGTCATTCGGCAATGTTCGGTTTTGTACCCGAAGTTGTCTCCGTAAGCGCCAACATGAAACAGCCTGTTACTAGCGCAACTAGAGGAAAAAATTTTTCCTTGCCAATATCCCTCACAGTAAATTCTATTATCCTCCTATCTTCTAGTAGAATTACCCTTATCTCGAACTACTATAGTTTTCCGAATTCACTTAAGACGGACACTTCTACGGTTCCTAGGTGCAAGTTATCACCGAATCTTTCTCCTGTCTGCTTAAGTCATTTGATTTGTCTTTAATAGGGAATGGTACATGAATCGATGCTAAGTTAGTCAATTGGAAATTGCAGTTTTCTTAAAACTAATGTGCGGAAGTTAGAAGAGCAGTCTTAGACAAGAATTCTGCAATTTTTTTTTTTTTAGCAAGTTATATTTCCAAGTGACGTAACTCTGGGTCACAATCTCTGGCGCCGAAATTTCGTACAATTTATTGTAGTGTAAAGGATTAGGCTAAACGAATACGTCAATTTGGCAAAATATTTTCTTATACTGTTGGCAAGTTGTGTTATCTAGGACTGCTCTTAATTTTTTTAGTAAGTGAGCGAGAGATTTTGGTCAGCGCTAAACATTGAGGTCTTTAGAACTGGTGAGGGCTGACATGAGGTGAGTATGGAGCAGCACCGGAATGAAGCGGTGAACGGTCTAACCATTCGGCCACCGCGGCTTTTTTTCTTTAGTAGTATTGTATTGTCTTTAAGAACCTGTAGATTGGAATTGGTGATGTTAACGTAAGGTACTCTAGCACTTCTTCGTTCTGTTTTATCTTCTTCTCTCTGGGGAGATAGGGAGTGATGAAATATATGATTATTTTGTATTTTGTACCCACTCGTTAACTTGCCACTTCGGCCATGAATACTGTTATGATTATCAAGAGCCTCGCCTGGAGAACGGGCTAGCGACGACGGCAGTGCAATCAGGTCAGGGGTTGCACAAGACAAGGGTCTCAGCGATTATCCCCACCTGCACTGAAGTGTGGCAATATAATGCAATTTTTGGGGGGAGTAGCGCTGATGGTAGGGCTCTCGCTTGGAGTCGATACCCGGCGCCTCCACCAGTGTTACAAAATTAATATTTTAAGTCGTTTTACACATAATTTAAAGTTGTTGGGTGGCTGTAGTCATAGGTAGGCACTTTATAATGAAACTAGTTAAGCTGTTAAGTTAAGGGTGAGGGTTACGTTTAAGTGAAATATGTTAATATAATTACGGTGTCTTTACATAGTTTATATTACAGAAATACTACAAAGTTATATTACATAATTTAGGTAGGAGGGGAGCGACTGTTTAGGTAATAATGTTAGTGTTCTAATCTATGTTGGGTGACCCTTTGGACACCTTAGACCTCACCGTAACGATGTGCCGGAGGCTGATAGTGACTGTGTGGGCTATCGACGGACGGCGGCACGTCGTGGGTCTCGACCCAGGACCATCCTGGCGAGCTGGTAACGGCTTGAAGGCTTGAAGGAGACAGACCTCGATTCCCCCCAATACATTGCATTATATTGTCACACTTCAGTGCAGGTGGGGATAATCGCTGAGGCCCTTGTCTTGTGCAACCCCTGACCTGATTGCACTGCCGTCGTCGCTAGTCCGTCTTCCAGGCGAGGCTTTTGATAATAATAACAGTGCGTCGTTGTTATGTCTTCTTTCTTCCCTTTTTGTCCGTATGAAGTTCGACTATCTGAGACGTAAACATAAATATCGTATAGTTTGTAGGCTGTGCCAATATAACAGCGGTTCACTTACTCAAGTGAAAGGAAAGACACTGCAGATTGAAATCTTGACAAGTTACCAAACTGCAAAGAAAACTCTTTGAGTCCTTAGTAATAACTTTATGATAACCTGATTTAGCATAGATTTTTTTCGTGATTAGATTAGTAAAATTTTTAGAATTCCAATTAATGCCATTCTTTCGGCACAATCGTCTTCAGTACTTTTAATTTTTGAAAACACAGATTGCTTCTCAATTGAACTATATAACTATTGAATTATTATTCATTAGATTTATTTATGATCTAACAAGCCAACTACGCTGCCGTTGCGGTTTCAGAATTATTTCCGGAAGAGCAAACGGTTGATGTGTTCTTAGGCCTTAAACTTTGTTGCGCAAATAAACACTATAAACAACATTTCTCCCCCTTCCCCTTTCTCGAAATTCGCTGCATACGTATAATTTTCTAAAGACTTTTACTTTCGCAAATTTACAAAACATGCGTTTTTTAAGACCTTGGTGTATGGAAATATGTAGGTGTGATATTTGAGTTTTATAATTGTACAAAGGTTAAGTTATCCGTTTTTACTTGATTGTCCCGAAAAGACGTGCTAATATTGTCATGCAATCTTACGGCTTTCGTTACACAAATAATTTTATAGAACTGTTTGTAAACCTCAAAATAATCACTTCGGAATTATTTAACCCTCGGCACTGAAGCAAATCACGTTTCCATTTCCATAATTCTGGTTACACTACATTATTCTTAACTTACTTTTGCAGTTAAGTGTTTTAATGATTCATTTATAAAATACTGTAGATAATGGGTGCGAATAAAATCACGATCATCTTAACACGAAACAAAACCGTACTGTTACCGCATACGTATATATCGGACCTATAATCGATTATCGTTTTACCTATCCAGACGTTGTTTTATGCAAGATATAGTGTTTTCGTTGTCATCGCGGGCTTGAGTGGGAGGTTTAATTGGATTGTTAGAAAAAAACTCTGAAGGCCATGCTCAAACGAAAAATAATTAATGGCAACCAAGCGAATTTGATAGGTAAATTTCACGCACTGCGTTATTCAAAATTAGTAATGTTTCTACGTTGCTCTTTTTCCAACAAAACCCTCTCGTATGTCTTTTTTTTTTTTTACCAGTATCATGGCTCGAAACAAATTGATAATTGAATGTATCATATCTCTGTGGATACGCACGACACAAAAAAAAGTGCATAAAAAGGTAAAAAAAAAAAAAAAAAATTTGGGAATATTTCGAATGTTTATTTAAGCGTTCCCATTTTGCTTCTGAAAGCATGTGTTAAAACAGATGAGAAATATCAAACCAGTGTTATCACCATTCATATTGCAAAAATATATGTAGTTATTTAGCTACGTCCAAGGTAGACTTAATTTTGTTAAATTTTTGCAAAGGCAAAACTTTATGTCGTCTGCTCAGTGAATTTTAACAATTCGCAATCGTAGATTAGTTTCAAAAAGTATCTTTTTATGATGGCAGAGAAAAGTCATATACATGGTTTGTTATGTCATACTAGTGAAAATTTGATAATATATAATAGTATCGTCACAAATTACAGCATCTTTTATAGTCCTTTAACCAGCGATTAGGTATATTTACGCATGCTCTGTTTAAATACCAACTGTTCATATACAAATCTTGTTTATGTAATAGTATTTTAAGATATATAAAATAATACTGAGATAGAAAGTAAGATAACTGTATTAAACGGCGAGAGCAGTTTCAAAAACATTTCAGTGGAATCATGGGGATTATCTTATGACACAAAAATTTAAATTACAAGTTTTATTTAAATAGCCTATCGTTTTTCTGTTGTCTTCAGAAATATATTTACGGAAATGCAATATGCTGTTGGTCCAGAGTGCCACGTTAAATATTAAAAAATAAAATAAGAGTTTTGTTAAAACAGTAGATTGTATGTGAACCAAAATTTTGGAATTTAATGTAATACTTTGCGGAACTTTCACGACTTATGTAATATTTTAGCTGAAATCAATTAATAAGATAACATTCTGAAATTAAATTGAGGATAGTTAAAAAATTGTTAAATGTTACCCAATTTTTATCTATGTGCCACAAAATATTAAAATATACTTAAAATACAAGTGTATGGCACTTTGAGTACTTCAAGAGCTGGAAACACGTACCGATTAACTTTATCTGTAACCTATTTGAGATCTTTGACTGTAACGCATAGAACTATCATTTTATAGGCCATTCGGGATAAAGTGAGTACTAAAAATTTAAACTTTGAAAAATTACACTAGCCGTTATTGTATAGGCTATAATTCTTAGAGATGATGATTTATCGCGGGAAAACTTCACTGTTTGCTGGGTTTAAACGTACGTTCAGTTTACCAAAAGATGACTGGCTTTCGCTTTTAAGTAGAGCTGTTGCCTTATTTGTCTGAACCAATAAGAATCCCGCTGTTGTAATATTCGATGCCTATTATTGGTCTGCAGACAGCTACGTTCTGACAGACGTACATCATCTAAGCATGTGTGTTTTAACTACAGCGTTTTCAAGGATATGCTGGCACAAAACATTTTCGCGATATATAATCCTCTCTAACATTAACCTCACTACTTGCATGGAAGACAACGAATAAACCGAATGTAGTTTCGTGTAATTCCCTATTTAAATACAACAATACTGAAACAAAATCAATTTAAATCAAAATATTTGAATTTTATATAATGAATAAATTAACTTTTTTATCAAACTATACAGGTTCCTACCGACTATACAATTTATCTTACGCGCCCAAACATCAAGTGACGTGTCCAGAGTGAGGTTAGACATTTCCCATCGTTAACCGTTACCAGCGGGAAGATACGAATTGGTTGAAAATAGAACTTTAGCAGAGCTTTTTCGAGTGCCCACTTTATCCCGAACCACCTATACCTTAGTTCCATCAGGATTTCTGCATTTACATTGTGAACATTTGCCATGGGTAGTGAAAGATCGCGAAAACAACATACTTACAAGTATATTTTTTTTAAACGTCGCGACATGTTGCACCTTATATGAGTGGCCAAGATATAGGTATTCAACTGTTCGTTGATGAGTTCAGAAGCGTTTAGTAGTGACGTAGTGCCGCAGTAGCTAGAGTACTCACCTCGCACCATAGGTGCAACTGCTGGAATGAACATTTGGGGAGGGCAGAATACAGTCAAGCTACACCTACCTGTAATCAGTTACGTAGTCAGAATTTGTGAAATTTAGACGGGGAAGGATGGCTGTCCTGGGAATATTATAAATAGGGAAAGGAACAATTCGCGAGTTCAATGGCCGACGTTTTAGAATCCACTGTACTATGCATACTCGAGCCCGTCCATTCATTGATTGTATGTTGTTACAGTGAGTAACAGCTAATGGATAAACAGCTGGGGCATGTGTACTAATAAGGCAATGGATTCTAACACGCATGTCGTTGATCTTGCGAAATATTCCTTTCCCTAATTATAAAGGATCACCAAACACATCTTCAAGCGCGGGGTCCGGGGGACCTACCCCGGGAAAATTTCGGATTTCAAGGTGCAAAATAGTGCTATTTTAGCAGTTTTCATAGCTGAACATTGAATATTCTATTGGTAACAATATCACTAATTATTAAGTATTAAATTAATTGTAAGATCTTGGTTGGTTTTTTTGGGGGGAGGGGGGTGTGCCCTAGTGCCCCCCCTTTAGTTGCGCCTATGCCTCCCACCAAGTCAATCTGGAATCGATGTACGGCTGTTGGTGCCTTCAGGGTTTCCTCGGGATACTCCCGCTTCCTCCCGCTCTTCGAATTTCGTCGCTTCTCCATTGTAAAGCCTCATATCACGAATCTTTCAGGGTTCGGCAGACTCTTATAGGTGCCAAGTTTATAAGTTGGCTAGTTCAGGGGTACGATGCCCTGCTCTCGGGTATCATCCCCATTAGCTATTTCTAAAAAGATCACACATGTAACGAAACAATGTCCAATAAGTATGTTCAACATTAAAACCTATTAATAATAGATTTTTTCCTTGATATGTAGAGCCACAAGTTTATTGAGAGAAAGATTTTTACACCATTTCTAGAGATGATGGTTTATCTCGGGAGAACTTGACTGTTTGCTGAGTTTCAACGCACGTTCATCATATGAATAGATTACTGGCTCTCGCTTGTACGTGGAGCTGTTGCCCTATTTGACTGAGCTAATAAGAATCCCGCTATTGTAATATTTAATGCCTATATTGATGGTCTGCAACAGCTGCGTTGTGACAGACGTATATCATCCAAACGTACATGTTACAAAAACTACAGTATTTTCAAGAGTATGTTAGCACATACGCCATCGTTAGAGACACTAGAAAATCGCGAAAATATTTAATATAGCCTCCAATAAACTATAGTATCTCAATCGTGACACGTGTGAACAGTTTTCTGGCAAATCACACACGTCCCGTGTTAAAACTGTTCAGTTAATAATTCGGTGTGTTGAAGAGGGACACAGTTCTTAATATAAACGATAGCTAGAGAGGATTATGTATTGCGAAAATGTTTTGTGCCAGCATATCCTTGAAAACGCTGTAGTTAATTACAACACATATGATTAGATGATGTACGTCTGACAATGTAGCTGTCTGTTAATTACAACACACATGATTAGATGATGTACGTCTGACAATGTAGCTGTCTGCAAACCAGTAATAGGCATCACATATTACAACAGCGGGATTCTTATTGGTTCAGTCAAATAGGGCAACAGGGACACGTACAAGCGAAAGCCAGTAATTTTCTGGTAAACTGAACGTGCTTTGAAACCCAGCAAACAGTCAAGATTTCCCGCGATAAATCATCCTCTCTAGCGATCGCCAATATACGTCTAAAACCTTCGGTGTTATACATAGCATGTTGGATCCTAGCAAACAATCAACTTTACCAATGTCTCTAGCTGCCTTCTTTAACCATTTCGTATCAGCGCCTTACGTGCACATCAGCAGCTCTGCTTCATTGATATTGACAGCGTGTACTTGTTCAGACACGCTTGTAATTCGACTGCAGCAATCAGAACAAGGTTATTTGCCAGTTGGACCCCAAGACAAGCGAGGGTTAAAACGGCCAATCACTGGCCATGCAGCAGAGCTGCAGATGTGTCCATAAATTGAGGCCCCTGTTTTTGGCGAAAAGAATTTTGCCTCACTTTGTTTCGATGCCTTACGTACACATCTGCAGTTCTGCTTCGTGGTCAGTGATTGGATATTTTAACTCTACACGAGCCTTGGGATTCTATCGGCAAATCACAGACGTGTGTTGTTGCAGGAACGTTATTATAATTGGCTCAGTCAAATGATACATATAGACACACTGCCAGTAATCATGAAACAGAACTGCAGATGTGCACGTAAGGCACTGAAACAAAGTGGGGCAAAATTCTTTTCGCAAAAATCAGGGGTCCCTACCCATAAAGCATTGAAACCAGATGGTGCTCACATCTTTAACTGCAGTGAACACGAAGACTGTCGCCAGACGACGGGGGCTGGTATCGGAAACGTCGTGCCGTCTTGTTTCTCATATTTAGAGATGATTTATCGCGGGAAAAGTTGACTGTTTGCTAGGCTCCAATGTAACGTATTCAGTCTGATGCTTTTATTTCGTTACTGGCGAGTAACTATTTGACTGGGCCAACGATAACTCCGGTGCATTACTACTGAACGTCTGTGATTCGTCTGTAGACAGCTACACCGTGGCACATAATTGTCGGCCAACAATACATGACGCAGTACGCTATACTGATTTGCAGAATACGCCGGCAGAAAACATTCTCGCGATAAATCACCTTCTCTACTCATATTATTTGCGAACACTGTTGTTTCCTGCTTTGCTGGTTCGCGTCTATGACGTATAGTTAACAATGAGCGAGATGGCACAATGGAACAACGCTACACTTGAATTTGAGAGGACTCGGGTTTTGTTCCCTTGTTCGGCCACCTTCACTGCGATAAAAGTTGTGTAGATATTATTATTCTGTTTAAATAATGGCAGCAGACATGTTTGGTTCTCGGACTATGTGGTAATTGTTCCTTCAACAGTCTTTTCTGTATGAGTAACAATGTCTCCTGTAGAATGTTGCTAAGCGCTTTCTTCACTTACATGACATAGTGTTGTATAGTACCGAAATAATTGCTGCCTGTATTTTAACAGATTGATCGTACACACAATTGCTTATTGTCAGCGTTCAATACGGTTTTTCCATGGATTTCGAAAATCAATTCGAGCGAGTACTGTTTTTATTCATTTCTACCCTGTTTGTGTATTCATGTTTTGTCTATGATGGCCTTTCAGTCAAGAAGACACAGACCCGTACTACCAACCTATCGTCTTATGTCGTAAATTTTCTCATTTTCGTTTCAAATGGTCTAATTTACGTTAATCCTAATTTATTATGATATTTTTTGTTGGAGGTAATTTTGGTTTTAAATTCTTCATTCCTCCGGTTTTTTTTAAAGCAGCCAGTTATTGTGTATTTTTTTAAATAATAATTTTAATAAATTTTTCCTTTGGCATGTGGAAAGCAATGCTAGTAGGGTTGGCCTTATTGAAGGTTAAGTGCTTAAAAGATTGTGGTTACCAGAGCTAATTTTGTTTATTTTGCATTTTGGTCTAAGAAACTTAACATATTAATTTTACGAGAGACGTAAATAAACTCTAAAATAGTTTACTACAATATACAATTTTATTTCAGATATGTGGGAAAATTTTACGCTAGATACGCGCATTATGTCTTGATAAAATATTGTGCCTGAATTAAAGGTGTGATAATTCGGGCCACAAATTATTTGCAAGAAACACATAGCTCTGTTATCATATTTCAGCAAGCGACGAGACCTTAAGTTATGTATCTAATTTTTTGGAGGTCATGGAGGTTAAGTGGTTGGACAACTCGCCTCCCGTACAGGTGATCTGGGTTCGACTCCCGATTTTCGTATGTGGGTAACGTTGTAAACTTCGTGTTTGCCCGGCGGTTATTCTCGGTTGTACTCCTGCTCCCTTTGTCTTCACATTCCATATCATGACCCTCATCACCAGTGCCGAAGACCTCGCTGTTAAATGCGCCGTCTGGCAGGAGAAATTTTAAGTGTTCGAGGCTGAGAGGCTTTGGGGCGGTAAGGGCGATCTATGTGTGCGTGTCGCATGCACCATAGCTTCTACGAGCGAGGTATTGAACTGGCATACACGTTTTTTTTGTAGCCTTGCCTCCACCAGACTCTAAGCGGTGACGCTAAAAGAACCTAATATTGTGTGGCGTAACGATGAAGACAAAGGAATTTAGCGTGTACCTGTACCTATTTTCTTTAAAATTTCCTGCAACTGAATTTCCCGGGACACATACGTCACACACACACACATATATATATGTGTGTGTGTATTCACTATTAAATTAATTCGCTTGCAGAACAAACTTTTGTGAAACGCAACAATACTAACAAAATTCGTAGATGCTGTCGTGGTGGTCGAATGATCAGACTATTCGCCTCCCACCCAGGCGATCCGGGTTCGATTCCTGTCAGGGCCAGTCCCCGGACGATGCCGGTGGTCGGTGGGTTTTCTATGGGATCTCCCGTTTCCCCACCCCTTCATTCCGGCGCCGCTCCATACTCACCTCATGTCGCTCCTCACCAGCGCCAAAGACCTCGATGTTACTGTAAGCGCTGACCAAAATCTCTCTCTCATTTGTCTCTCGCTCACACACACTTTAAGGCAACAAAATAACTAAATTTCAGCAAAAAATATTACATTGCCCTTATAGAAAAAAAATTAAGCTAAACGAATTAATTTTTAACCCACAAACCTTTCTTCTCAGTGTTGGGGTACACTCTGTCAGGCTCTAATAACGAGAGAGATTCTCATATGAGTGTCGGCGGAACCTCAAGTTCGATGTGTCGATTCTGGAAATTTACGTAGGTAGATAACTCTTCAGCAAAGAGTACTTTACGTGGAACACGGTGTGAGGTTAATACAATGTTGGGAAACTCCTAAGGGTACCAATTGGGCCTACGTGTTTCGGTATCTATAATTGGAACGTTTGTGGTTTTCACTCACGATGTACGATAAACTGCCTAACGAGAGGCTTGTGGTTTGGGTGAAGTTTCTTCCTCTTCCTTATCGTCGTCAGATATTATATTGCTGAGGCCTTCATCAAAGCCTCGAGTCAGGCATGCGTCAGTTCGTGACTGCAAACGTTAGTGGTACCTAGTTGAAATGAAGAAAATTCACTCAAGTATCTTCGTAATTTCACTCTCGTCATTGTTTGGGCTTTCAATAAGGCAACACGATAAGTAACTGCACTGAGAGGGCGGTTTGTACAGACCTAAATGGGAGTACAGAACTTCCAGCAATTAAAGTTGTATTCCTCTGCTCAACGTTATTACGTGTGTTTGCCTATTATTTGATGTTTCACATTTGTCCGCGTAGAGTGTATGGTGCAAAATTTACCGCTAAAAGCATCCGTTAAAATTACTATAGATTTCTCTTAGATAATTAAAGAAAAACTAGTTTTTTCCAGCTTTCTGAACAAAAAATTCTCTCGAGTAGCGTATTTATGACAGTTATCAGTACACATAGCCACAATACTTATCTATAACTTCGTCTTCAATCTTTTATGTAACCATCTAGACCTATCAGTCAAATATTACGTACTATCTATCCTACTGTTAAGCGCTACCTAGCACTTTAACCCAGCGTCACTTGTAATATTCGTTTACCTACTAAATTATCAAGTTAGGTCAAAGCTAGGATCAACTTATCATTTTAGATTTGTATGCATCAAAACACCGATGTAATTACGTGAATTTTGCGACGGAATAGATTGCGCTTAAGAAACACATCACTCTGGGTAAATACTTGCTGATAAAGCCGGTTAATATCATGCAGAATTGTAGGTTTTCCATATTGACTTTCAAAAATGTGTAGACTTAAAATGGTGTTTTAAGCGTTGATTTATCTACCCACACTCGTAAATTTTCTGGTGGAGAAAATTGTTCAAACAGAGGTTTCAAAAGTAATTTTCAGGTATGACCATCCTGGTACAGAATCTTAAACAAAACACTTACTTACTGTTCTGGGCTCAACCAGACTCGATAGTGTTTGAGGACTTGATAAATTAAATACTGTAAGTAAATAAAGTTTCCCAATTTATTATGACCTTAGTACTGTAGTAGAATAATTAAAAATAATAATGCAACCAACATTTTTCTATGTACGATTCAAAATTCTATGGATCAATATTTACAATTGTTATTTACAGAAAATATTTCCAACACCTGAAATCCCTAGTCTAAACATAGAGTTAATCAATATCTCTTTCCTCACACACATACAGACACAAAACAGTCCGCAAATTGCACTATTCACTGTTTACTACTATCCACTGTTTACTACTCACATACATACATACATAGGGCCTACATATATATGTAGTAAACAGTGGATAGTAGTAGTAAACAGTGAATAGTGCAATCTGCGGACTGTTTTGTGTGTGTATGTGTGTGAGGAAGGATATATTGATTAACTCTATGTTCAGATTGTATATGTATGTATATATATATATATATATATATATATATATATATATATATATATATATTTTTCCCAGAAATGAAATTTTTTTTTTTTTCAGAAATATGTCACTATTTATGTTAACCTGCACGTCTGTCACGCATACATACATGTGACACCGCCCAAATCTTCGTCTCTCTATGTGCTGATCCTGTACCGCTCCGCTCCGTTCCGTCTACGCCACCTTCACCGTCACCTTCGCTGAATATTTATTTTGATAATGTAAGACGCTAGTATCATTTTGGGTCGAGCAAAATAATTTTTTTTTATTTTACAGATCGATCTA
>PNEQ01122140.1:13367-31916 GCA_003012365.1 Medauroidea extradentata
TTTTTTTTTTAAAGCTGTTATCTACCGTTATCCGTAGTTATATGTCGGTCTGGATTGAAAATTTTATTACACGACTCAAACACACTTCAGCAAATGTTTTTGCTTTTCGTTCGCTCCACATAAACGTTGAGTTTATGTGGAGCGAACGAAAAGCAAAAACATTTGCGTTCAGTCCAGTCCGTAATTTTACTCTAAGGCACAGTTAGCAATTTTATTGCCTCGAAGATATATGTAGTCGTGTTCATTGTGCAAGCATGACATGTGGACCACGTTTTGATGCTGTGTTTGCAGGCCACGGGCATTGTGACCAGTGCCGTGGGGATGTAAAGGGTATTACTGCTCACGTTCGTATTCTCCCCTTCAAAGCGGGCGTGTTATTACGCGTCAGTCGCCAAGCCCCACAGAGGAATGAGGTTAAGTAAACACAAACACCAAAACAAGCTCACGAGAGTAAGGATGACATAAACGAGGATGAAAACAGGGGAAGATGGAGGAAAATACTCACTATCTGGGCATCGGCGTCAGTAGCAATAGATTGTGAGGTGGAGTGGGGAGGGGTGATAGGAGTTTAGCAGCGGGGGAGTGGCGGAACTTGACCTGTTACACAAAATAGATTATTTTACATACTGTAACATTACTTTGTGATTTGGTGACAATGCATATAGGGTTAACATAAAACAAAATGGAAGTCATTGAAACGTAGCCCATAATATCTTACATAACGTTATGTAATAATATAATCACATAAAATAGTACACCTTAAAAATAGCGAAAATCGAAATACATTGAAAAGTTTTGTAAGTAAACGTACTGCAACATAGTTCCAGATCTGGGTAAGTGGGGATGTCTTAAGATTATATTTTATATTTCGCTTTCATGAAATTCCGAGAAGAATTATGTGGAATTTTGATATATGTGTTCATTTTAATTTACCATGCTCTACGGTACAGGCATGATAGTCGAACTTTTAAACGTACTTTAAGGCTGCAATCAGTACAGTCAATGAAGCATATTAAAAAAATATATTTAACAGATTGTGGCCTAATACACGTTAAAAATTCAACATCCATGTTTGTATTGTACAGCAAGGCAAAAAATGCGACATAATCGCAAAATTTACATTTTTCTCAGAATTTCATAAAAACTAAAAATATAATAACCCAATATGGTGACTAAAACAGAGCCTTAGGATTGTTTTGCTGGCCATTGATACGCATGCTGGTGTTATTGCATTTGACGAAGCGGGCAGGAAAAAACTCAGAAAATCGAGATGTGAGTTACTTCGACAGCCATTGTCATCGGACAACAATGCTTTTGTTGCTTTCCACGTAAGTGGATTTGTAAACACAGACGTGAATGTCCCCTGCTAACAGCGCTTTTGTCCACAATTGTGTAGATGCGTAAACGGAAGTGGCAGTAGTAAATAATTAAATTTTCGGTCAATTCCTAACGTAATATTTACTTCAAATAGAATACAATAGGCCTGCAATATTTGTCTTGTTCCTTCTACTATGAGAAGGGTGATTCACGATAAATTCAGCGGACTTGCAATCGGGAGGATCTTGTTTCGAGCACCAGTTTGGCTATCCTGATTTACGTTATCCCATCCGTGATTTTCCGAAATCACTCTAGGCTGATGCTGGAATGGCAACTTAGTAGCTTATTTTCCAGTTCCCGACTTGATCGGCCATTGGATACGTATTTAATGATTTCGCTGTTAACGAGAAGTTTAACATTATCTCCGTGTGTGCATGTAAGCTATCCACGATAATGTGATCTCCTTTGAAGCTCTCGTCATTTTCTCTTTTCAGCAAATTTATATTCTTCTGTTAGCCTATTCAGTAACTTAAATTCGTGTGTATAAATAATAAACACAGTGTATAGATTTCACCAGCATACGTAGATGTAAACAACTGAAACCGTTTTAAAATATTTGTTAGACTAAAAAATTTGAAAAAAAAAAAAAAAAAAAAATAAAATAAAATTTCATTACCATGAACAGCCTTGAGCTGTTGCAATTAACCTAACTTTAAAGTCTGGCTCACGTGGGGATTATAGTTTTAAACACTTCTGAAATTTATCACGTGAGCAACTATTATTATTGTTAATGTTTTTTTATACTGATCAGATTAATAGTTTATTGTACGTTGGTTTATGTAAAAAAAATTTTAGCGGAAAGAAGCACTGCTGTTTCAACGAAAACGGTTACAAACGGTGTTCAGAAACTGCCGTAGAATAAGCATGCCACGCGAATACTAGGCTAAATTGGATACGAAAATCTTAGTGGCAATATGTTGCAAGGCGACATTTTACGTGCACAATGTGGCAGTACTGCACCCAGTGAGTACAATCCAGCAGCACACGGATATACTACCACTGTTTTGACTGTCAGTATGGGCGCAGGTTCGATTTCCGAGCACTCAAAACATGATTCTACGTTTACTTGTCACATATCTCTCTCTCTCTCTCTCTCTCTCTCTCTCTCTCTCTCTCTCTCTATATATATATATATATATATATATATATAAACGAGAACACTGACTGAATGACTGGCATATCAAATTGAAGCGCAAGCCAGTGGACCTATAATCGTGCAATTTTTGTGTGGTTTCCCCTCTGGTCATAGGCGAGCACTAAGAAGAAATTTTTCGAAATTCGACTTCTAAGGGGGTGAAAAGGGGTGAAATGTATTTGCAAAGAAACGTCGATAGAGCTTGAACCCGACGTCCTATCATTGTGATTTTTTCACTTCAGTAGAACACATAAAATTGGATATTAGCAATTTTAGGATTTTTCGAAATTCAACATTTAAAAAGGGTGAAAAGACCTTAAATGTATTTCCAATAAATTATCGATATTTATCGAATCCTTCGGGATATAGGGTTGGTTTTCATTTAACAATGTTGCTTAAGTAAATGCCAAAAAGAAAAAGTTGATTAAGGATTTTTCGAAATTCGACCTCCAAGCCGTAAAAAGGAGTTTTTTTTTTTTGGAATCGTGATTTTCACTTCACTTGGCATACTTGAAGAAATATTTAAGGTGTGAAACTAAGATTTTTTGAAATACGACAACTAAAGGGGGCAAAGACCAAAAAATTGGTTTTTTAATCAGCCGATGACACTTTTCTAACCAGTAGAGATATTGATTTGGTGTTTGCATCATAATGATGTTTACGTAAGTACGTAAAAAAAAGTAATACAAGATTTTGTTTTTTATTTTATAAGACAGCCTAACTTAACTAAGAAGAAAACTTTGTTTGTGAACTTTCAAGGCAGACGATCAGAAAAGTAAGAATGACCAGCGAGAATTAAATTATACAGGAGTTTCATTCTACAGTTCTATCGAGACGCGGTGTTGTATACAATCTCTATGAGCCCAGGAATTTTTTGAAAATAGTTTCCTTGAATAAATTAGGTGTTATATGGCGCAGTTGTTTGTAGATCGGATATATTATTCGGGAGGTTATGGGCTCAAATTCTTTTAAAGGATGTGCAAATGTGCAAGTCTGACACAAAAACTGCAAGGAATATGAAATTAGTGCGATTTCGATGAAGTTAAAGAGTGGTGAAAATAGACTATACAGTCCACTATCTACTGAAGTTCCTCGACAGTGTCAGCCCACATATACCATCTCACTAATCCTAAAGTTGGGGCTCCAAATACGTTTATATTTCAGCGAAACGTTATCACGCTAAAACTCCCTAATGACGCTTAACTTCAATATAAAGGTTTTGAAAAACAAATATGTTACTGAGGGCACCATCATCAATCGTTGTGCTCGGGGGAAATCAGTCTTAATAATACGTAAACTACGTACTTCATTCGGTTACTTTGTTACACTAAAGAGTCTGTAATTACCACACAACGTCAACTTTGCTGTGACTATAAATAAGGCCCAGATGAAGCCGCTGTTAGTGGCAGGGACAAACTAAAGACTCTTTTTCGCGTGGACAGCTATAGTTACTTTTCCTGCTGCAGAGTTAACTCAACTAGCATATTTGTCATTCTAACGCTTGATGACTGAACTAACTGTCTGGTGTACAAATATGTATCTGCTCTGAGTAATACACGTGAACAAAGCTGCGGGCGTACTGCTAGTAACATACATAAAATAAGACTTGTGGAGCGCAAGGCAGAAATTTCTCCGTGGTATGTTTCTATATTGTGCGCAAAAATGTCGTTGGACAATATTTTGCACGGGGGTAGCATAAGGTCTGAATAAGGGCGAGGGGAGTGAAGCCAAGAGGGGGGAGAGGTAGCCACCAAATTGACCAGCCGCCATACTGCTTTAACCTCAAAAGTACACACCAGACAGGTATTTTTTAAATGGCAAATTAATGTATTATGCTCTTTCATTAATGTTTTAGGTTGAAAAGTCTATATTTTAGACCTGTTCACACACTTCCTAACTAATATTTACTAAATTTTTTAATTAGTCGGCCATATTGATACCAGCCATGTCAAGCGTTTGTTTGGTTACAATTCCCGGCGACATGCTCCATCTGGATCCTTCTAACATCTTTGATATTTTGTCACTAACATTTCCGTTCCCACTTTAGCCAAGGGTTCGCGTCTTGTGCATGTTATACGACCGTTTCTGGACACTCTGTATAGTATAAAAATGCTAACACGCGTTCCAAAAAGTAGATAGAATATTGTGAGCTGAGACTGTCGGCGAGTATTACGAGAGTTGTTCGGTGCAGACCTCGGATTTACGACGGGCCATGTGCAGGACGCCTTCTCGCTTTTAGATTCCACCTGAGCTCTACGTATTCAAAATTTTTTCCTTGGAACAAAAATTATCGCTAGAGACCAGAAAAATTTGCGTTTTATTTTAGGCGCAAACTAGAATCCCAGCAACTATATGTCTGTATTACGTTCATAGTTGGTAGGGCAATGAACATTTCGCGAAAAGAGTTTTGCCCCAGTTTGTTTCAGTGCCTCACGTGCACACCTGCAGCTGTGCTTCATGGTTATTGGCAGCGTGTCTGTGTGAAGTGACGTGTCTCATTTGACTGATCCAATTACAGTAAGATTACTGCGACACAACACGTCTGTTATTTGCAGGTAGAACCCTAAGAAACGCGAGAGTTAAAACTTCAATCAATGGCTATGAATCAGAACTGTAGATGTCACACAATAAGTTAGGACTGGAAAATTTCGCGAATTCAATTACCTGCAGGCTAGAATCCACTGTACTATGTATATTCAAGCCCCGCCTATTCGTTCGTCGTCTACTGTTCCACTGAGCAGCATCTAGTTGACTAATGGTCGGGCCTCGACTATGCATACGATAGTTGATTCTAACGTGTAGGTCATTGAATTCGCGAAATTTTCCTGTCCCTATACACATAAGAAGAGACCGGAAAAATTCGCGGGTTCACTGACGTGTTGAATAGCCTCCAAGAATGTATGTGCACTCACGGAAACAGCAGCTGATCATTAGCTGCTCTCTGACACTGTGAAATGGGCCTGCATTTAGTTCAATGTTTATTACTGGCTCGACGACTTACACGAGAGGTCAAACAAGTCAAGGACCAATTTTGAAAGTGACGCGAACTTACAGTTTGAGGAATTCTAGCCTGTGTCTAAAAGAAAACGCTAATTTTTCAGGTCCCTGCCCATAATGCGCTGTAACAAACTGGGGCAAAATTCTTTTCGCGAAAAGTTCATGGCCCAAACAATTGAGGACGACTTAAACCAGCTTAAGTCGTTAGTCCACCAATTGTAAATTCAGAATTGCCAACCTTTGTTCTATATACCATAACAAAATTATTTCCCTCAGACAACAATAGATGGAACTGGAGGCCAGGACTTCAAGAACTTGAAACTTGAATATCTCAAATCACCATTTTCTAACTTAAGTCGTTAGTCCATCCAGGTCCTCAATTGGTCGTTGACTTACTCGTCACTTCCTGGAAGTATATGAGCCAGGACTTCTCAATTAAATGTACCCTCGGGCCACTTGCTTCAATTTTATAACTACCAAAAACACTCGGGGGTCAAAAGTAAAGAAAAAAGTAAAAAAAAAAAAAATGCAGTCAATTACTATAGGCATTGTATGGAATCATTTAATTGAACTTAATGTTAGTCTAACATAAATCATTGTCAAACGCAGAGATTACATTGACCTAACTATAACTATTAAGAAATAGCCTTTAAATTATTATAACAAAACATTTTCGCTGATTTCTGACATTTTGATGGCGGGCAAGTAGAAATCTCTCTGGCCTACGGGCCGCCTATGGACGACTTGAAAAGAGGCGGAGCTTCAGTCAGGTGTGGGATACAATTCCTATCTCCATGGATACCGCAGCCGAACATAACCTTCATTCAGCTGTTTAGCTTCATATGTCCCGGATGAAAATGTACGTCAAGAAAATTTATTATTTGTTTGGATTTTGCCGTTTTTTTTTCAAGTAAACATTAATCTTATGTATTTGCGTATCTTAACCATGAACTTGAAGGTAATATTTTTTACCCTTGCGTGAAAATCTATGAATGCGCAACATTTTTGCTTTATGCAATTACCAACTAACAAATCAGCATGTATGTAAACAAGCTTTGTTTCCCACAGTACTTTTCCCCTGCGGTGACGTCAGGGGGCGTGTACTTGAAGTCGTCCATTGAGATGGCCTGATCTGAGCCAGTAATAAAACTGTATCTGAATATAGGTCCATTTCACTGTCAGCGAGCGGCTAATAAACATCTGACATCTCATTCAGTACACATATATTCTTGGAGGCTAGCCTACATATCAGCGAACCCGCGAATTATTACGGTCTCTAACTATCGCTAACTATATGCTCGTATTGGTCGACGAAAAGTTTGGTTTCTAAACGGACGAATCTAAGTAGCATAGAATTGTAGAATAGGAATGTAGTAGTTAGTCGTCAGTTAATTGTATTCTCCAAAAGCAACGCTCAGTGGCGGCTCGTAGGTTGTTGCCAGTGAGGGCACAAGTTTCAGAGAACTGTATAGCCTAGTGTTGTACGCTAGTTGACGTTACAACCACTGACACGCTGTAGGTGCCGCTTATTACTGACTGCTCACACACTAATTAGCCAGTAGATATTTCATGGTCATTGGTGTACGGCGGCGAGTTCACAGGAGTGTACAGTTCTCGGCAACTTGTGCCCTCCCTGGCAACAACCCTGGAGCCGCCACTGGTTACACTGCTTGCTTCAGGTAAAACCGTGGGACATGGCAAGCACTGATTGATGTATTTAATGAGCTGCTGTTCAAACAATTAAAAACAGCCTCCGTCGTCAGAGACGATGTGTAACAAAGCTCTCTCAGACAGGACGCGAATTTAATTACAAAGCATAGACGAGGTCCGGAGAAACCTGTAAAAAAGGCTAAATACATCGTTCAGACAGAGTCAAGAAATGTGTTTTTTTTGTGTAAATTACTGTGTAATAGTAAAATTAAACGAATTGCACGTTACACTCATACAAGTGGCAATAAAGTTTACAAAGTGTAAAGAAGTAATACCGTGTCTGTATATTTTTTAAAATTTATTAATTGACTTGTAAGAAATTGTTTTCGTAAAATAAAAGACGAAATATCAATTTTCTTACTAGCTACAAGGGTTCAAATGGTATATTGATGCATGATTTACTAAATTGGTTATTTTAACATCGTCGCTTAAAAGCTATCTTTGGAAAGCCCAAATAAATTACTATCTAGTATATATTTTCCTACCTTCCAACTGTTCTTAACGATGCATTTTGTGTACATAAAACCGTTAAAACCGTTAATTATTCATTACTCTTTTTCCATTTCTTTATCTCTAATGGTTACAATTTTTTATGTCAGATTATTATCTCTACCTGCATTTACAACGCTCGGAATTATTATTTTTTAACATTTTAAATGTTTGCAATGACTACGTATATATTTATGTTTGCAACTATTATTAATTGTTCTAGCTCATATAGAAGGCAATTATGTTATTTGGAATTCTGAAATAAATATGTAATGATTCAGTAGCAATTTATAACTTTGTTAACTCGCCAACATTTCAGTTAAAAAGTATAAAAGTTCGTTTTGGTTTCTGTGTGTTTGATTAAATATCCTTAATACAACATCTACATTGTTATGATGATACTTATATATATATATATATATATATATATATATATATATATATATACACACACGCTTTTTTTAAGTTAATTTTAATTTACGAAATTTCAACAAATGAATCCATACGAGAAAATAAAAATGGAATCGTGTAGATGAAGCAAAAAAGTGGAAACAAAAATCAAAATATTATATGTAAACGATAATAATTTGAGAATTATTTTTCGACCGTAAACGCAGCGGCGAACTCTGAACTGACGAGTAAGTCTACATTATGGTTGTTTATCGTCGGTGAGGTAGAAATATTCCCGCTGGAAGTAGAATGACGTCTCGACGTGAAAGGGCCTATTTGGGTGGCGTGGTATATCAGTTAACGTTAAAAAATATTACATGGAATCGAAAGTTTTTTTTAAGCCAAATTAAAATAACTACAGAAAATAAGTTATTTGGTTTACCTAATGAGTCTAATTTACTCAAAGTATGTACAGTACAAATTCATCCAAAATGTTAAAAATCTGTAACGTCCATATTAATATATTGTATAATAGTTATTTATTCATGTTAAGATATCTTCCGACATGGTGAACATTTAAATTTCGTTAGAATGGGTCCAGTAGTTCTCGAAACATAAAAAAAACAACTCACTTATTTATTCATGTCTTACTTCTAAATGGTGGACCTACAAAAATAAACCCAGCTGAAATCAAAGTTTACAATGTGAGTTATTAAAGTGTAAAATTTTGGTTTAAGTTGTTCGAATGGTTCCCGAGTTGTAAAACATCAAAAAATGTTTTTTAAATGCTCTATATTTTGTAATAAGTACTCGATAAAAAAATACACATATGCAGGGTGACCATTACTAACTACAATATATGTACTGAGATTGATAAAATTTGGAGGGAGGGGGGGGGTAGAAAAATTACTTAGGTAGGACTAAAAATGTAAAAATTATTTAAGCGATCAAAAATATATGAAACTAGCAGTCATTTTGAAAATATAAGCACAGCATTTACGAAATACATTAAAGTCTAGTAACCTGTTAAGTATCTGTGTACCAAGTTTGTTGAAATTCTGAATATGGTTCCACGATATTCTTGTATGATCAAAATTTGTTTTGAAAATACGTTTATTGATACATTAACATATTAATAAGAACAACAAAAATTTGTCACCTTAATAAGTTTTATTTGTGTATAAATTTTACCGAGTTTGAAGAAATTAAGAAAATTGGTTCGCATTAGCCTCATATGGTGAAAAAATTTTTATATGTCCACTATTTCGAAAATAAGAACACATAATGAACGGAATACACAAATGCCAAGTTATCTTAATAAACACTGTGTGTGTACCAAATTTTATGAACTTCGGAAACACTACAGATAGACCATACTAGAAAACTGTTTAAAACGGTCGTGAATTTGAAAATATGAATACGACATGAGCAAAATACATAAAAGTCGCCACGTTTTTAAGTATTACATGTGTATCAAGTTTGACGAGAAATGTGAAAGTTACATTTTTAGATTTCTCATGTGAACAAAAACTGCTAAATGGCCATCATTTATGTTTTTTTTTTTTTTTAATTTATTTTGCCGCTTTACGTGCCCTCGAGCAGCACGATGACTTAGTAGAGGTACACGAGGGAAAGGGGGAAGGAGTCGGCCAGGCTCTGTATACGAGAACCATCCGGCATTCGCGATAGTAACTGGATAACGTTGGAAATTGTAAATCAGGATTGCTGGACCTGAGGATCGAACCTAGATCCTTCCGGATGCAAGATGAGTGTTTCCCTATTTATGTGCTATATACAGGATGTTTCTCAAAAATTACGAGAAACGTCAGGGAGTGGTTCCTTAAGAAAATTGATACAGATTTTATTTTTATAACACCACTCACGAACGTTTGAAGGTAGACTTTCACGTTTGAAAACAAAGGGTTTACATTTAATGTTTGCAAAATGTAGAAAATCATGAAAAAATAAACAACTTTCTCATACTGCTTGTGCTTACTTCACTATCTACTTGTGAATAAACTACTCTGAAATCACGGAACCCTCATGAAAATAACATGGGTTTTTACCCTCTTATTGGGCTCAACGTTTTTGCCATAAGCGTGTATGATCATTGTATGCTATTACATTGAAGAAAACGTCCTAATGAAGGTGAAAGACCCTCTGTATTTATTTGGATATAAATATTAGTGAAAACTCTTAACTGTGTTTGCTGTAAAGCAAGAAGTGTCTTATATCGAAACATTTTATTATAACACTGTCGTGTTCAAAGTTGCTTGAATTTACTGGCCATTAAAAAGCATTACGTTTTCATTTTGGCGTTAATGTGAGAATATACATAATGTTGGGGAAATACGTAATTTTGTAATGGATTTCAAAATAGCGTTCTGTTGCTACGAAACAATGATTAGTTAATTTAAGCACGATTGCTATTTTCAGACCTACGAAAACTTACAACCAGAAACTTACTAAAAGTCGGTAAATTTATGCTCTTAACAATTAGAAATATATTTTGCTGTAGTTATCGTGAAAAACAATTTCACTCTCGCCTCTTAATTTACTTACTGAGAAGCAGTGGCTGTAATATAATCAAAATTATCTAAGACATTCTCCACAATTTATTAAAAGAACAGTTTAATGGTGACAACATTTCTAGAAGTGATAGAGTTCCCTTAGTGATTCTTACTAGTTATTATTGTCAACTTAAAGGGTGGAGATCCCAGGAAATTTTAATTGTTTTAATCATTGTATGTATTTGTGAGGTATGGTTTTTTTTGTAGACATATATCGTGACTATTTTTTAAATGAAATGAAAAAAAATCTATTTTCATAGTTTTTGTATAATGACGTGTCAAAGCCCAAATTTGCACAAAACGGTTTCATACTATAAAAGGAAACCGACTGACTTATTAAAATGAATTAATTTACACTGAAGAACGGCGTTATATGTTACACCAAGGTATGCATTAAATCACATTAATTATTATTTTTGTATTTAAAAAATACTAAGTCTGTATAACATATTGCCGATTTCCTCTATTTTTAAAATTCAAACGACATTCAATGGTGTTCTATATATATGTGAGCGTTGCCCGTGCCACTATCCTTCAGTGTGAGTTATTTCATTTCTGTAAGTCAGTTAGTTGTCCTAATATATAACCGTTTGATGCAAATTTGAACTCTGATATGCCACTATACGACAGCTGTGAAAGCTAAAACATTTTCATTACAGTAAATATAATCACAACGTATGTGTATGTCAATAAAACAAAATATACCTCGTACGAATATAAAAATTACCAAAGCAATTAAAATGTTCGGTGAACTCCTCCCTTAACTCTCATTCAAAGCCACCGTGAAAAACAGCTGAGTTGGTAACAATGACTCAGGCTGGAAGCACTTCATCTGCGCGGTCTTTAACGTGCGAGCCAATGATGTAATAGTGCTGCTACTAGCTACGTTGGCCATTGGCGGTTCCGAGCCGGGCGCGTGGCATTGTGAGGTCATTCACCGCTAGAGCAACCCGGAAAATGATTGACATCTTATTAAAAACCCGTGTGAAAGAGCTAGCCGCCCGGTGGGCTTCGATGTGTTTGATGATGGTGGCTCAGCTTTAATTAAACCAGCATTGCCTCAACAGTGGCGAGATAATGTTACTCAGAGGCTCCATGTAACATTATCTCGCCACGGAGGCACAGGAATTTATGGAATTATGCTGTGGGGACAAAATTTCGCTGCCTCTTCTCTCTCTCTCTCTCTCTCTCTCTCTCTCTCTCTCTGAACGAAATAAAAACAGTCTGGATGTGTTTAACTTACAGTTTCGATGCGAGTTTTGTGTAATCGTTCTGCGAAATAAACATATAATGGGGCACACAATAGGCGTTACGTCAGTAAACTTGAATTTCCTGGTTCTCCAGAAGCTGAAAGAAAACATTTTGTACACACGTATTGCTATATTGCGAGTTGGCCTCGACTACACTGTACGAAAAGTATCGTGATTTATATATTACGCTTTTTTAAAACCAGTTCGTTATTTCACTTGCTCATGATAAGTTATTTTAAGGAATTTGATATGTTTTCCCCAAGAGTGGTCCTTGTGGCCCTTCACCTCCAGGATTCGTCTATGGAGGCGAGATATCGGCTAGAAGACAGCACGCCAGTTCGGTGACTTGAGTCTAAAGGTAAAGGCTAGAACGAGGCACGATGAGTGTGTCTGGATCGCCCAGACACTTACAGATAAGTACCGTACTTCTGTTAAAATAAGAACAGCAGTCCAATTTTGTTGTCGTTAGTATCTGGATTGTTCCTGTAAGGTTCTCTTCTGTAGGAGAAACAATATGCTGTGTAAAAAATGGCACTCTGCTCCTTGTGCAGAGCAAATGGTTATTTCAACAGTACACTCTAAATCTGAATTAGTGAATATTCACTGATTCATGCTGATAGATGGAGCAGTTTCAACAATTTGAATAAGTGAATGTAGTCACTGTTTAATTTGTGAATATTCACTGATTTCCTTCAAGAGTGCCAACGTCTCACAAGTGAATCAGTGAATACTCACAGGTTTTTCCAGTTGTTTTCAAAGGACAGTTTTCACTTATTGAATCAGTGAAAAATTACTGGAAAATCTGTGGACATTCACTAATTAACTTGTGGAATGTTGGCACTCTTTATCGAAATTAGTGAAAAGTCGCCGATTTCACAGTGGTTTCTCACTGATTCAGTATGTCGAAACTGCTCCATCCATCGGCGTGAATCAGTGAATATTCACTAATCCAGATTTAGAGTGTACTGTTGTCCCTGTTTTAACATATGTATGGTACCTACAACAATACTCTTTTAATTATTCCGCACTTGTAGGTACTCGACAAAAATATGTTGTATACATGATGTCCAGACACGGTTGTATAATAAGCATACCACATGAATCCTGGGCTGTATTGGAGACGAAAATGTCGGTGGCAAAAGTTTATGATATAATATAATTAGCGCACAGCATGGCAACACCGCACTAGTAAGTCCCCTCTTGCGCTCCACGTCCAGGTATTATTTTATGTATGTTACGTGGAGTAAACGTACAACCATGTTTGAGTTACTAGAGATTTGAAACTGCGCCCATAATACGACTTTCAGAACAGTGGTGGTAAGATATCTGTGTAACCAAATAGGGGACTTACTCCGTGCTATGTTGCCACAATGTTGTCTTTCGTCATGTTGCCACTGACATTTTCGCCTGCAACTTAGCCTAAGATTCGCTTGATGTTCATGTAATACAGCAGTTTGTGGACGTGCTGCATAGTTGAGGGGAATGCTGGGTGCTGGTAGGTATCGAGGTGTCGTTGACGCCGGAGCTGACGTTCCGCCAATGCCTGGTGATGGGGCTGGGCGAGCACGCGGCCGTGGTGGAGGCGGTGGCAGACATCGCCGAGAAGGAGTACAGCCTCGAGAGGACCATCGCCAAGATCAACGCCGAGTGGGACGCCGAGTTGATGATCCTCACGCCGTACAGGAACACGGGTCAGTCGCCGCGTGTCTGCATGCTTCAACCACAGAATAAATTAGTTGGAACAGAAGCGAAAAGACGTGATTTTATCGTACTCTCTCTCTCTCTTTGGATTGTCGTGGTGTCGGAGTTCGTAGTAGTTTGATTAGACTGCTGTTTAGTAGGACCTATTTTACTATCTGTGAGGAATTTGATACGTAAATTACGTCACATTTACCATTTATAAATATGCAAATGAGATACAAACAAATTACTAGCGGTTGTTTGAACCAATGTCTCAAATTCTATATGGCTTTGTTTACGTTCATGTACGCCCCGAGAGCTGGTTCAATAGCAATGGTTAAAAAAATCATTATTTAGATTGTAATAGAGTTAGTAATTATCTGATGATGAGCATCGATTCATGTTTATCATTTTTAATATTTAGTAAATGTACAAACTAATTACAGTATCTCAACACTACAATTGGTTACATAAACCAATGTGTCTAATCCACGTGGTATTGTTTATATCCCTGTAAGCCCCGAAAGCTGTACGATAATAACACAGAAAAAGCTTTCATTGTCGTTTCTTTTACTACTTATTTATTCTGTGCTTCAACACACTTCCATGAAAGAACAACTTCTACGCATTACATTGCTTCTCTCAGACTTGATAAACGGCCGTTTCAGAATGCCGTACATCAAAACGAACTAACCGAGAGACAAAAAACAGAGCATTTCACAATATTTGCTAATGGATCGACTACGCATGCTCATGACGCTTCTCACGCCACCTTTTTTTCATGCTTGGCTTCTTGCCGCTGATTTCAGCTTATTGTATGCCTTATACCACATTTTTATTAACTCGCTTTTTTGTCTGTCTGTTAGACTGTTCGGCAAACTACCCGAATGTGAGGAGGGTATTTTAAATGTGTAGGGTTGTGTATGCTGAGTAACTGTACTTAAATTGATTTATTTTGGTTCCTCGGGCTTCTATATGACTTGTGATATACCCTTCAAGCAAGCCTAGTGCAGCATTCAACCAGGGTTGCCAACAACTCTGCTTCAAATTTCCGTACTCAAATGATAAAATTTCCGTACCAACACACAAAATTTCCGTACAGTTTTAAAAGTATGTAAGATTAATTTTAAAATCTATTTTTAATGTCACGTATTACATGTCGGTGATTATCCCCTTTGAAAGTTATTAAAAAACAAATTAATTTGTAATGAAATACAAATGTACTTCTTTTAAAATCATAGTTCTTACTACAGGTTTACTCGCAAAGATACGACTCCCTTTAAATCAAAATGCAAAATATTTTAACACAAAACCAAACAAAGTACATGAAGACAGTATTTTCTATACACATTGTCTGGATATTAAATTTTGTACCAGTTAGTGTAGATTTAGACAATGGTTACGGTATTCAGCTACGTTCGAAGGCTACCTCAACGACTGTATGAACTTATAAACAAACACGACTTTTTTATTTTGATCACGTGGTTTCAATGGCCAACAACTTGTGCTAATAATCAAATAACTGTTCTATTCGTTTTACCACAAACACACATACGCACCATAATTTCACGTCAGAAAAGGAAACTTTAGAAAAATTTAAGAAATGGTCATGTATTACAACATTCGACAGAGTACCGAAATCCTACGCTGAGAAATTTGCATCATTAAAATTTCCGTACATATAGCAAAAATTCCCTACTATTAGCGTACGGACCGTACAGTTAAAAATTTTCCGTACATGCCAAATTAAATCCTTAAAATTCCATACATGTACGGAAATTTCCGTACAGTTGGCAACCCTGATTCAACCTTACCTCAACCTTACCTCATTAAGTACACCTTTGGCTCCTTATCATGTAGAACAAGACATAGATTTGAACTTCTCAAAATGTACACTTATAAACGCTACTATGTACAACAAATAAGTGTAGGCCAGATGAAAATCGTAATATTTATTAGGAGGAGAAGATGTAACAATGAGTGTAAACTTTAATGCTGACTGAAAAATACTAAACGTGATTTAATACGAAACTGGAATTGCAGTACTCAAAATTACTAACTGCCATAGTCTTACGAAACGTCAATTAGGTTATTAACGTTTTAAATACATAATTGAATTGTTTTGAAAACGTAACTTTAACACTGAAATTAAACTTTAAATATTGGTATAGAAAGTTCACAACAATTGTTGCCGGAAAAGGGGTTTAAAATCTTGAAATGCTGTTTCCAAAATCAAATAGATAAACAGTAAGTCAGTTCCAAGTATTTAACTAAATTAGTACCATGACTAGGTTGACTTTATATTGAAATATCAGTAGATCATAAGCCTTCTTAATTTCAAGACTTCTAGAATGGTGAAAAATAAAGTTCCAAAATTCTAAAAAGATCAGTGAGAAACGTATCCACTCGACTTAAAAAATCACTTGTACAAATTCAAACACAACGTATACTGCAAAATTCGTGCATTAGAAACACCTATCAGGTAAAATATAGACGAAGTGTCACCCCGCTTACTTCCCTTAATCATCGATGTCGTATTACCATAAATTCCAAAGTATTATTTTGCTCAAATAAGATTAAAAATGATTAAAACGGGATACTTGTTAATATATCCCGTCTCTCCAATCACTACCCTGCCTCTGTACTACCTAACCATAACGAAAAGTTACGTTGGAACGAGTTTTTTTTTTTTTTTTTTTTTTTTTTTTTGATTTGCTAGCGAGCTTAACCCAGCTACGTCAGTCCATTTTTATCGACGCTCAAGAGAATATAATCTGGAACCCACGCGCTTGCGAATACCTCGAAAGCCTTCGCGTGAGATAACCAAAAAGGCTGTCTGGTAAAATCACGAAAAGAAAAAAAACGGCTAAAAGAAAAATAGATCAGATAAAATGAAACAACAAACGTTGCATAAAAATACTTATATGAAAATAGAAGGTAAAATGGATGTGAGTCCTAACATTGGGTCAAAAAACGAACTCTAGTATGATGCTATGCAATAGGTATTATGGTGTGTACTGCAGAAATGCTTAACCTGATTACTGCCGTGACGTAACGTAGTCGTGATTTTGGTTAATTTTAAATTCGAAAGTCCGGTGGGGTGCTGAACAGGGGGAAGGGGAAACACCAGTTGAGTCTTACCGTCGAAGTTCTTGACGGAGTTCCCAGGCGTCCCTGAAATAGCCTCATGCAAACCCCTACGATAACTGCTACACTAAATCTACCGAAATGATACACAGCCTGAATGAATAAATTGAAATGTATACTGCCGAAAAGTAGAGTGAATATAATTTGAAACTAATAGAAAGGCACAGCTAGGATTCACCTAGAAATTAAATTTAATAGGCTTGGCTGACTAATACTACATAGAGAAACTAAAATAATGCAGTTGCAGTAGAAAAGGACCAATTCTCATTACTAGTGTTGTAGCAGAAAAGATGTTACGTCGGTCAAATAGCATTTCAGAGAGTTCACAACCAAATAAATATTACAGTTCATTTAGCCTCGACTAATTAAGTGGTAGAGCATTATTTAGAGAACCTTGACAAACTGTTGAGTGAGTGAAAACCTTCCTGAGGACTGGGAAATATAAACCACGTAGAACAAAATACTCGCAGCATGCTAGTAGATAACCCTCATGGCGTCTCTGGTCGCGCAAGGTTCAGGCCATGTAAAATTAAAATAGCGAGACTTATCTGCCGGCTTCTCTGCGGTGAGCGTCACCCCGAGGTTCTCGAAGTTCTAGTAGTTAGTCACGTTCCACTCTTAGCTAGCTAATCCAAGTCTCATTACTCAAAAACTGCCGAAAAGCAAATCTCGTGCCGCTTAACCATCGGTACAACACACAGAAAAAAAAAAACTCCCCTCTGTAGCATTTGGCTACAGAAAGATAGCATATTTATTTTCTTTGTTTTCAAACTTCCTGTGTATATAATTATTTTAATTATGTCTAGCTGTTTGGATTGTCTTAATTCCAGTTTTTCATGCATTTGGTTGATAAATATTATTTGACAGTCTAATTTTCTTTGGATAGTTAGTGATAGTTATTATATGCCTCTACCTAGGTTAACTAGATCAATTATTTTATTTATATTTTTTTTTATGTCAGGAATCACATCCTATAACTTTAATTTTACTTTTAATTTTTTTTTATTTTAAATTGAATGTATATTTCCCGTTTCTGGTTTTTGTTTTGTATCCTCGTTGGGGATCGCGATTTATTTTTTTTAAATCTCTTACCCAGATGCCTGGATAGGCTTTTCAATTGTTGCTTTAGAGATAATCGAAGGTTTTTGGGTTTTTTTTTAAGATATTCTTGGCTTGGCTTCGATGAAAACATGACGCGTTTACGCATTTTCGCTCTATGCTATTAAAGCGAGCGCCATCCTAAATGTAGGACAGACCTTTTTAAAAGCCAAGAGTAAGTTAAGAGCATAGGAGGATAAATTAACATTTTAGAAGAGTTAATTTATACCTAAATATAATTTTGAGTGAGCAAGAAATGCGGCCGACGACGGGGACGCCTCGGCATGACGCGATTGCAGAACTAGGCTCGTCGATTGGTATGACGTCGATAAATTTATACTAACAGTAATGTTTTCTGCCTAGATGATGCTTTAGAAGTATTTACTATTTTGTTTGCTACCTCGAAACATTAAATTTTCTGCAGAACATCCGGAAATTAACTGACTGTAGTCTACCAAGTCCAGAAGTCCTGAGAATATTAAGAACCTTTTGCCTACCGCTCTAAATAGTTGGAGTCATAACCGGGAACGTAATTATTTAATCCAAACAAGCTTATGTAATCAGGGTGAAATTTAAACCAGTTAGAACTAACGCCAGCATAAAAAAATTACTTTCGAACCTATATTTTCAAAGGCCTAAATTAATTTTAATTAGTATTGATCATCTGGATTAATTTATTATTAAAACTGAAGAATATACCTCATAA
>PNEQ01122146.1:0-13064 GCA_003012365.1 Medauroidea extradentata
CCTTCTTTCGTTGTTCCCAGCATAGCACACCTACACTCACTTTCTAGGTATACAATTTTCTCGATATTCAGTTAGTTACTGTCCAAAGCACATACGGATTTTACTTACAAAACTTTGTGGAAGCAGTCACAAATATAAAATATAAATAAAATTTCACATTTACGTCACCAAAGACAAAACATACACTATATGCTAATATATCACCTAGAATACGGGTTTTCAGATCAAAGCAAACAAATTTACACGTATTAAGAATTAAAAGAAAACAATATTAACATTAATTTTACCAATGCAGTGACTTAGCGAAATTGCTATGTTACAGTGCATATGTGGCATATTCTAGGACTTGTCCAATATTCATCATGTTGCTTTGTACACTTCTGTGTAAAACATGTGCTATGTACTGTGCTGTTTAAAAGCTCTATGTTAGCAATACTCCTTTATCAGATCTGTATAGTATGGAACGCTAGAGAAGTTGGTTCTGGGCCCTTGGCAGCCTCTGATTCCCATAGTTGTTTTTATCACAGGAACTTGGAATGTCTACGTACTTTACCAGCAGTTTACTGTAGCTTCTTGTCTCTGAGATTAAAAACTTCTGTTGCTATGCATGTTTTAGAACTGTTTCTTGCAGATTTGTTTATTTTTGAATAGATTTTGTTACTTTTCATTTCTTCATGCTAAATATACTGTTCTTATTCCACTTATTCAGTTGCTTTCTTTTAGGTCTTGCAGCCAAAGTTTTGCGACACATTGGTAATTACTTTAAACTTAAAGCTGCAGCTGAACTAATCAAGTATAATTTGGACTACTGCATTCATTATTGGTTCAAAGATGGGTACCAGATGCAGGTGCGTATTAAAGTTCACATTTAATTTTTCCTCCACTAAAAATATATTTGAAAACAAATGACACTTTTAGAAAATAGTGCTATTGTCAGTTTACATATTGAATTAGAATGCTATTTCAAAAACAGTTTTACTATTTGAGTTTCATGGTACGTACATATTATAATGTATTAAAATAAGTTTATTGGGAGCTAAAACTTTTAAAATTACTGTATCAGAAATATGTACAGCTTTATAGTGTTGTAAGGCATTTTTGATTGTTTAGTTTACTTGTTTTATTATAGAAATAGGCTTACTGTTTTTATTATATTTTATTTATAGCAAACTCTTTTGCTTAGAAACTAAATTTTTGTAATGCTACAGTAGTTTTGTAAAATTAATGTTGCTGCTTATTTTGTTAAAACATTTTCAGAGTTTTCCATACAAGTTAATTGGCTGCTCATCATTGCTCCAGTTCTACAATCAACACAAGAATATTTTAGTCCCGGCTGTACTGAAATCTGAGGATGAGCAAGCATTCAATGAGCTGGCTCAGAAAATGAACTGCACAGTTTCAGATTTGGTTACGGTAAAACACATAACTCCTATACAAGTTAATCATAGGAAAAGATTATTATGCTTGTTTGTCTGTTTAAAGCTCTTTCTCAAGTTTAGCATGAGAAAAGACTCTTTCGTGCTTGTTTGTCTTTAAGTAGTTTTAAGCTCTTTCTGTTGATTTGATTCCTTCAAGACAATGTGAGAATATTTGCCTGACAACTTGTGATTTTAGAGGTGGGATGACACATACTCACTGTATGGTATGTTAGCCCACTATTTGGGTAGGTTTGGATTGTGCGTAAGTGCTGGTATTTATAATGCAGCATATATTTACTGAATTAACAGGGCAGGGAAATGACGTAGCAGACACTGTGTTTGTGATCACTTAACTTGTAATTGATCTTGCAGGTGTGTATATGACACAAAGTGAAGAGAAAGTTTAATATACTACAGACAATGGGATTACGGTGTGTGAAAGTAGGGTGTACGTATATCACGGTAACACCACGTAGGTGGAGAAATCAGCAAATTTTGAATTCTTTTGTTTCTCTTAAGGACAGCTTTTAAAACTGACTTTTGGCAATCCCCACATTACCATATTAATTAATAAAGAATTTCTTGAATGTTATATTTAAACTATCAACCAAGTTATATTCTACGCCATATTGTAGTCTGAAGTACAATAATTTTTCTGAGATGAGAGATGTGTTAAAATTAAATTAATTAAAGATGGCAACAGATGTTGCACCTTAACCCAAGTGTCTCATCTCCCATTTCTCTGAGCTTAATGCAGCTGTTCTTGTTCCTAATGGGCATCATATGGATTCATAGTAGTATCTCTTCATCGTGAAATGTGTTCCATTTTAAAATATTTTCACACAGGTATTTTATGTTGTACATATTTACCAGTATACAATAAACTATCACTAAGCCAATAATTTTAACTTTCAAAGTTAAAACCTTTTCATGCACAGGGTACCATTTTTTTTCCTTACAAGTTTTATGTAGTAGTTCATATTGTTGGTGATTATTTCATTTGGGGGAAATATATACTGTACCTTACATGCTTATCCATTTACTAAAATTGTATTGAGGATTTTTGACCAAAACAAATAATAACACACATGCACATGCACAGCCACTAGAACTGTCAATTTGATAAATAGGTCATGAGGTGATGAGACTACCAGAGTATACTGACTGTATGCATTGTTGTAACTCAGATAATTATAAATGTGTATGAACAGTTTTCAAAAACGAAGAAATTTATAGTAATTGTAACTCAACATTGATATATTTAATTTTTTTGTTAATGGTATATATCACAGTTGTACAGTTATTATGGACTTCATTTAATAAAATAAAAGAAAGGAAACTTTTCTACGTACATGCATAAAATTGTTCTGACTACTGTAATTTTATGGAGCTGCCTTAACGAACATGTTTTAAGGCATTCAATGTATAAATTAATTACTGATGCTCTTTTTCCCTATTTATAGTTTACCAAATTTATTTTATAATCGTCCATATGTAGCAAAACAACTTGCATTATCTGTATTGCCATTTTACTGTATCATTAAATACAGTCAACGCTCAATTATTTACAGGCGGATTATCCAATTTGCAGTATAGCAATGGTATAGTGTAAATACCAAATTTTAAATTTTAGTGTACTTTGTTTTGCCAAAAATGTTTGAGTTTTTTAATTATTTGTTAATTTTCAAACAAGTAATGTCTATTAATGTGTACCTTTATAGTTACAACAGACTTCAGAAAAAAAAATATATTTATATATATAAAAACTGGAAAGAGGAAGTTACATTAAATAACTCTGATACAACGGCCCAGCTGAAACCGCAGTTTAGGACATATGGAAAAGAAGAAAATCTATATCAAAAGCATTATTGTTTTGATGCTCAAAATGAAAAGGGTTGAAAGGCACACAGATTGATAACGTCAGCAGAAGGTGGACAAGACGTGCAAGAAAGGAAAAGGAAGGAGAAAGGCTGCACATACGAAAACTTCTTATTTTTTTCACGAAGAAGTGTAGGTCATATGTATAGAGAAGGAGAGAGGGAGTTGTTTGCCAGAAACAGATACATGACACACCACAGATGATGTCTTCCTTTGCCATCTTCATTGCTTAAATTGTGAGCTGTAAATTATTGAGCTCTCCATAGAAAAGATGGGAGGGAGGGAGAGAGAGAGAGAGAGAGAGAGAGAGAGAGAGAGAGAGAGAGAGAGAGAGAGAGAAAGAGAGAGAGAGAGAGAGAGAGAAAGAAGCAGCAGCCATATAAAAAAATCAGTTCAACAGTTACACAGTTTCAGGGAAATTAGTATTGATGCTTTTAAAATGTCTATTAAGTTTAAATTGTAACAAATAATAAAAAAAACTACATGTCCTACTTTGTGTAGATTAGTTTGCATCATGTCAGATTTACAATTTTGATGTGATGTAGATTTGTACTACTTTGTTTAGTGCTATTGTAAACATAAGTTTTTTATTCAGTAGTTTTTTTCTTAAAAGTGAAACTTGAATATCTTATGCAATATTTGCTGGTGGGCATCAATATTAGAGGATAGATTCTTATCTCACAGCTGTGACGTCTCACCCCATCCCCCTAATTCCAATTCGCATATATTTTGTCTGACGTTGCGAGATCACTGCTTAGTAGATAACACGATGGCACCCAACAGAATTCAATTTGAGTGTCTTGCTGTGGTACTCGTATACCTTTTATGCAATATTTTGTTATAATATTGAGTGAAAATAAAATTTGTAGTAAACTAATTTAATGAATTAAAAAAATTAACACACTTTGTTGCAGATTTCAGCATCCTATTATTTTTAAAATGTGGCCAAATAAGTACATAGAGCCCCAATTTAACAAAATGTCACAGTACCTGAAAATCTTACTGCAAAATCAATGTTTCGTTAAATTGGGAAACTTAGATCATGGTTCCCAAAAACCTGGTAGTTAAATTGACGCTTCATCAAAACTGAGTTTGTGAAATAGAGGTTGCACTAGATGGAAATTTATATGAAATTATGTAAATTACTCAAATAATAATGAATCACTTGTTGGTTGCACCTTGTCATGTTGATTTCAGTCATATAGCTGAAGAGATGGTGTGGTTGTAAAATGTATTATTTATTTTTTTGATTTATTTATTTAATTATTTATTTATTTACGTCGCCCTCTTGATTCAACTTTACAACATTCTACTCTGTGAATATGAGGCTCGTCATTTTGTTGGACAGAACACATCAGCATGCATGGTGTTAACTACTGTACATCAAGATGGAACATGATACAAATTATAGACACTACAGTATTACATTTATACACAATATGTACACAAAGACTTCCATCCATATTATAGTGGATGAGAAAAATTGGGTTTTAAGACTCCCCACGTATGTGTATTTGCATTCATCCATACCTTTAGACAAATATTTCCAATACCTTATCTATATGTACATACATCAGAGACACAGTGAAATATTTACTTGACATGCCCTATGCTTACATCATAAAAGTTACCAGGTTTGTATAGAGATATCAATTTCTTTTATATTGTAAAACATTGGTTCTCAAATAATTCTGTAATTATTAAGTTGAATTCCTTTATGCTTCATTAGTTATTTTTTTGGTAACTTGTCAAACAACTTTAATCCTATATAAAACATACTTTTTTTTTCCAAGAAAGGTGCTTTTGTACTGAATGGCCCTCAGTTTATATATAATTCTGGTGTTGCGATAGGTATTTACACTGGTTGTGTAATATGCTATGTTTTATTTCACAAATTTAATTATATTTATGGTGTGAAGTTAGGGCACTCACGACCCCAACTTCACACTAGACCGTAACATATTAAAAAACACTCTGGGAGTACCACTGGGCTAGGGGATGGCGGTATATCCAGCTACAAGGCCCAAGGGTCAGAAAGTAACAACAGGTGAAAACAACACTGCTGTATATTATAAGATCTCAATGATACAATACATTATTACACAACAACCGTTACCGTCACTTAGCAAGAGTAGAAGGTTGAATCGGGAAGGATCTGTGGACGCCAACCTCTTAGGACAATGCCTCGACATCAAGACAGCTACGCGCCACACAGCGCGGCAAACCAATCAAGGCGCCTCTTCGCCCAAAGAGTCCAGCGCTTTCCCAGGAACCAGGGCAAGGTCGGGCGACATGCAAACAAACACACTCTTTAAACAGTGACCTACCAATTTGCAAGTTAGTAAATAACACAAAGGCACAATATGATCATTCATTAACACGTGACATTCCAGAGAGTATTGTTGCAAATTAGTTAATATACTCCCTCCAAACACCAAAAAAATATGTATAAAATACCCCTCTTAACAATATATTTTCAAGGTACAAGTGGATCTACTGTATATTCAAGAATTGGGTCGACACCCACAAAATATTCTGCGCTTCCTGTTACATAGCCCCTACCGACTGATCATCATAAATCACACAATTCGTTTCCAAAAACATACATGTTTAAATGAATGGCCAATAGTTATCCACTAATAAGCATATTCATATACATCATAATAAGCGTAACCATATACACATCACACTTCCAGCTGGATTATAATAATCTTAAACCCTAATCAATACATATCAACTAAACGTGCACACTATCGCATTTACCAGCTGTATCGGTACCTTGAGTGACTTACATTACTATCTTTATTCTAACTATACTAAAGCAACTTTACTAAGTTAAACTATCATACACAATTTTCGCATTCGCACCATGTTACTCAATAATAGAATATCACACTATTGAATCTAACCTAAACTAAACTAAGCGCGCCTACCTACACACAAATACACCAACAAGCACTGAATCTCAACATTAACAAAACACGCCACCACAACACAAACACAACAGGCCCGACCCACACCTGCCTCTCCATTGGGGCGGCGACAAAGGAGCATTGAGATGTCCTCGTCCTTAGACTTCTTCACTGATCTTGTTCACCATCTGGTGCCTTCTTAACATGGGTTACATGGGCCTTATGAACCGTTTTACCTGAAACAGGGTCTTGCAGCAACAGTGCATTAGGCTCCAACATTCTGCTAACTCTCAATGGTCCTATGTAGGGCGGCTGCAATTTACTAGTGGTCGCAGATAACTTTGACGCCTGCACCTAGGAATGGCAATACACAATATCTCCTACAGCAAAATTAGCCGGAGATCGGCCGGCGTTAACTCGTGCCTGAACCTGCTGTTTTTCATCTACCAAATTCCCAGTAACTTCCTGAGCCAACAGCTCACGCTGACCATCAGACATTGGCAATGATGGGGAAGGGACACCCCAGAAGTTAAGCAAGGAGTGTATCAGGTTGCGACCCAAAAACACCCTTGCCGGAGTGTTCTTTGTCACACTATGAACAGACAAATTGAACCCGAGGGTCACCAGATCCAGGTCCTTGTCCCAGGCACATGGTCTGCATTATACAAGGTAGTGAGCGCTATCTTTAGGTTGCGATTAAAGCGCTCTACTGTATTACCACACAGATAATACGGACTGCTCGTATAATGTCTTACCGCCCAACGGTGGCACATGTTTTTAAATTTCTTGGACCCGAAATAGGTGGCATTGTCGCTCACCATGTTAACGGGAGCCCCGACCACACTCCAAACCTTCTCTGTCAGATGCCGAACAATCGTTCGTGCGGTCATGTTCCTCATTGGAAGAAGGAATACAAACTTTGAAAAGCCATCCATCACAATCAAAACAATGCACACATTCTGCTTTCTGGAACGAACCAGCAGTCCAAACACATCAATGTGGAACGTTTCTCACACAAAGGACACATCCTCAACGGAGTGCAAACACATGTGAGAATTGTGAGGGGGTTTTGCTCTGAGGCAGTCCTTACACTTGGTCACAAAATCCTTAACATCCCTTCTTAAACCAACCCAATGAAATCTAGATGCAATTTTCTTATAAGTTCGTTCACATCCTAAATGGACGCCAAATGCTGACGAATGAAGTTACGTCAACATATTGGCGCGGAAGACTTGAAGAACTACTAACAGGTTCTGATGGCGGCTCTGACCCACAAAATACAATAACCTATCCTTCATGGCAAACTGTATCGCCTCCCCCTTGCCAATCCGATTTTCCCATTGCCTACATTCCTCATCACGTTCCTGGGCAGATCTTAGTCCCATATAAAAATAAGAAGCTCTCGCAAAGGCCCCACATGATGCAACAGGAACATCACCATCCGGTTGAAAATCCTCTACTGCAAACATTCTAGAAAGCGCGTCGGCGACAACATTCTCCTTCCCCAGGATATGACGAACCTGAAACCGAAATCGGATCAGGCGATAGGCCCAACGACCTAATTTCCCGAATTCGTGAGAGTGGGACAACAACCAAGTGATAGCCTAGTTGTCGGAATACAGGTCAAACTCAACAGTATCAAGATAATCGGCGAACCACGTCGTTCCGTAAACACATGCGAGCGCCTCTTTTTCATATGCGCTTAACTTCCTCTCACCATTCGTCAACACCCGACTCACGAAGGCCACGGGCACCACTGCACCATTCCTCATCTGATCCAAAGCTGCCCCTAGAGCTTCCGACGAAGCATCCACATGAAGAACAAACTGGGCGTCAAAATCGGCTAGATTCAATACCGGGCTAGTGGCCAACTCTGCTTTTAATCACTTGTAGGCCCGTTCTTGATCACCACCCCAAACAATAGGCTGACAACGCCGCTTCAACATTTTAAAGGGGGCCCCGACTTCCGAGAAATGAGGTATCAAGCGCGAATAATAACCCATCATCCCTACAAATTTAGAAACACCCCTGAGGGAAATGGGACGCGGAAAATTAACAATCAGCTCCACTTTTGCTGGATCCATGAATAACTTCCTATCGGCTATAATATATCCCAAAAACCGCACTGAATTGGAACACCACGGGACTTTGGAAGGATTAACTGTCAAGCCCGCCTGTCCAAAACGCTGAAGCACCTCCCAAACATGTTCCACATGCTCATCCATGGACTCACTGTTTATCACAATGTCGTCTATGTAATTAAACACGAACTTGAATTTAAGATCTGACAAAACATGATCTATCACACGTGACAAATCTTGCGTACCAATACACGCACCCATCGGAACGCGATTGAACTCATACTGAGCCCACTGGGGGGCAAAAGGCCGTATATTTTCGACTGTCGGGATACACCAAACACTGGTGGAAGCTATGGTTCAAATCCAACAAAGAAAAGACATTGGCCTTCCCTAAATGTTGCAAAGCGACTTCCACGGTCGGCATTGGAAGTGGGTCCATTCGAATCAATTTATTGACGGCAGTCATGTTGGTTTCCAAACGGTAGCCTCTGCCACTCCCTTTCTTAACCAAAAACGCGGGATACGCGTCAGCGTACTCATGCACCACCTCCTCCATCCAACCGTGGAACATCCTCGCGTGACATTACGCCCAAACCTTCGCTAACAATCACGCTCCTTCTATGTTCTTTAAGTTTCATTTTCCCATCGGGCACGAAGGCGAAATATAGTTCTCCCTTACCCACATCAATAACAGCTTACGTTTCACCCAAATAGTCTAACCCTAACACAATTTCAGCAATCAAATCTTCAAAAATCCAGAACTTCCATGTGCACGAAAATCTCCCAATTTTCACATGTAAATGCACGGTGCGATTACACGTAATCACACGCCCGTCAGCTAGACAGGCCCGAACAATCACGGTTTGGACTTCCCCCTTTACCACCGAGGGTTTACTTTCCCGCAAATACGCTAAAAACGACATCTTCACAAACAAATGGGATGAACCAGTATCAACCAAACCTAAACGTGATTCACCGCCCCAGCCAACATTAACATAACACTCTTAATAATTTCCCTTCTTGGCCCATAATGCCGTCGCCTTGGGATTACGCGGGCGGGCCGCCCTCGTTTCGCGAATCGTGTGCGATTCGGTAATGTCCCACCTTACCACACCTAAAACAGTGACGTTCGACCTTCGCAACATGCGCTTTTAACAGCTCTTAGCTCTGTGCCCCAATTTGGCGCAATTACTACACCGACTATGTCTCCACTCATTAGGACGTAATTCTGTCCTTACAGCTACCAAACTACTACCTTTGGGTCTCCGATCACAGCGGCCACGGATTGATCCTTCACTCGTCCAATTACGGACCTCCCGACTACCACTTTCCTTTTCCGGGGGACCAGCCACAACCACACTGGCACCACGATAGTACTCCTCATTCAAATCTACTTCTCGCTGTAACTCCACCGCCAAACGGCGCAATTCACCTAGTGTCGTCGGTCGTGGCAACAAGGCACGTAACGCCAATACCTTCACTTCTGGCCTTAAATGGTCCAAAACACCGTTAATTACCTTAGACTCGTCATGAGTCAAATTATGCACCCGGGCGTAGTTACACACCGTCTGGACAAACGAAGGAACAGATTCCCGGATCCTCTGAAATCGATTGACCGAGTCTGCCTTCACCAATTTCCACACTCGGGAAGACCCAACCAACTCGATCAGTCGTTCTTTGAAGTTCTTGTAACTCCTGACATTAGATATCACATCACTCAAAACATCCAACACCAGCTCGGTTACTCGAGGCAATAAAGACTGTAGGAAGAACAACGAGTCAACTAATTGGGTCGCATGCAAGTGATCCACCTCCACAAAGAAGTATAAAACAGTTCGTGGCTCAATAACTGTCTGGGCACAAGAGATATACTACCTAACAAAGTAGACTGCGCCCCCATCAAAGGCAGTGACGCCAATCCCCGTTAGATTGCCTACGTAAGCTATAGCCTTTAGTTGCAATTCAATAACCGTTTCTTTGGGCCAAAATGCTACTCCTGCTTCATTAAGATACTGTGTCAATTCTAGATAGCCCATACGGGTCACAAACTCGGTCCCCCGATCTGCCATAACGTCAAAAAGTCACGCAGTAACCTAACTTAAGGCCCTTACTAAAAACAAAACACTGAAAATCCAGCATTCACGTTCCCCTGCTTGGGACTCGAACCCGCAGCATAGCCGTGAATCATTGTGACGCTAGGGCACTCACGACTCCAACCTCACATTAGACCATAACATATTAAAAAACACTCGGGGAGTATCACTGGGCTAGGGGATGGCGGTATATCCAGCTAAAAGACCCAAGGTTCAGAAAGTAACATAAGGTGAAAACAACACTGCTGTATATTATAAGATCTCAACGATACAATACATTATTACACAACAACCGTTACCGTCACTGAGCAAGAGTAGAAGGTTGAATCGGGCAGGATGGAAGAGGAACGAAAATTTCTAGAAATAGTCTCCTTACAGTATTCGGTAAAGTACCGAAGAAGCAGGTGTGGCTCGGCCCAAGCTACAAACACCACTGGCCGCCTGGCCACGGGCCGGCACGAAGGAAGCGTGGGAGGTGGGGAGGAAGGGGACGTGTTGACGGGAGGCTTGAAACTGGGCAGTCAAAAACAAGTCCACAATATGGTGTCCATCCTGGATGGTTGGAACACATGGCACAATGGCATATTCTGTATAAAATGTTTGGACAGGATGGGTTATGAATAATGATTGGTAAGATGATCTTGTTTTTGCACCTGTTATAATACATAGGGCTTTCTTTTGTAGGAGGAAAATCCTGAATCTGTGTGCTTAGTTACCCCAAAACTCTATTCCGTACTTCATCACTGAATGGAAATATGCATAGTATTTCATTCTTAATTTTTTTATCTATAATTGATTTAAGGGCTCTTAACAGTAGCACATTGTTGAAAGTTTGTTTTCAATTGTTGAGTATTTTACAGTAGATATTTGATGCTATGTTAGTTGACATTTTAGTTCTAAAATGAATCAGAGATATCCATTCTACTATATGTACTGTAAAATGTATCTTGCAGCGTGGAATATATTACATAATGTTCACAGTATTTGCCCATATACATAGCCTTCAAAATTAAAAAACAGAGTAAAATACTAGAAAATTAAAGAATGGGCACACGCATTATAATATGTACACTAAAGTGTTGTATTGATAAGATTTGGTAAATTTTTCTTTGTAGTTTAATTATATGAATTTTTCTTACATTTATTAACACTAATAAAATAATTTGTAATGTACTTTTTACGTTTTAGTTCACATTATTTTATGTTGTAGGGTTGTTTCCCGGAGATAATGGCATGTCTGCTGCCCTGTCTTGCTGTGAAGGACAGCAACGACCATTGTGGCATTACCGAGACAGAGTTGAACATTGCCCAGCGACTTCACTCTCACCTGCAGAGAATCATAGGTCAGGAGGCAATAAACAACTTGATTACGTCACATATAAGTGAAGTGATAGTAGGAGTTATGAAAGTACTGCATGACCCTGATCACCTTGCGGAGTTGTGTGGCTCACGTTCTGTTCTGCCAGAGACTTGTCCCCCAGTGTTCAGGGCTCAAGTAATCCTCAAGGTCTTCGAACATCTGCAGGTATGCTAGCAAAATGTTTACTAATGCAAATAACATGTCCTGTAGTTGTTAATTTCAAATTGTTTTCCATCAAAGTTGTGTAGTTGTGATTTTAAACTCTACTGTAGTTGTAGAATTGTCATAGTTAAAGGTAACAGTCCCATGAGTTCACTACAACTGTGAAATAATTTTGACCATAAACGTTCACTAATTAAGTGTATAATGAATTTGACATTAATTCCATGTTTATTCGTCTCTGACATGTAAAAGAAATTATCCACGAATTATATATTAATTTACGTCTGTTAGTATTTGATGTTGAAATAAAATTGCTCTTTGGAGGAAATGTGTAAATGTTTGTGACAAAAGTAACATTATAAAGAACTCACTAAAACATTTAAAAAATAGCTCCTTGACTCCACTTGGCCATTAGTCCTTCTGGAACGAAACATAGTCTCTCTCTTGAACTTTCTCTTTATTTAAATGTCATCTTTGACTTGATAGGTTCTACCTTCCCTATTCCAGCAATTTTCAACAACTCTTTCAACACACTCTCGTGAACGTTAGGCTAACACCTTTACTTACCTTAACTAAAATAATGGTGTCGCCATCCTCTTCTATCTTGAAGTTCAGTCAAAGAAATAATTGTGGTGCCTATGCCTAGCTCCTCTTCTTCAACATCGAGATTTAAAATGGCTGAAAAATAATTACGCTGTCCATTCAAAAGGACCACCAAAATCTACTGGTTTCACACCCTTCTGCAAGGACTGCTATGAAATCCTACTATCCAAATTAAAGCGTAATTACGTTAATATTCATCAACCTATAGTCTGAAATCAAAATTACAATGAAAGTAATCACCAAATAATTAAAAATTCAACAGCATTTAAAATATATTACATATACTTTAATTAAATTCCCAATTAAACCATTTAATTAGATTTCACAACATGTGGTCGGCATAGAACTAGAACTAGCATATTGTCACGTTGGTTCAATCATAACCGGCTACCACGTCACTTAAACAACAAACATCCACCTCCACCACGAGCTATAAAAAAAAAAAAGAAATCGGCACATAAACTAGAAGAAAGCTAATTTATTTCAAGGGGTTAGCTCGCGACCCCAATTTACGAAAAAATAAGAACAACTCTCCGGGGCTGTAACCACAAATGGCA